>AWOL01S0237300.1:7239-19442 GCA_000715115.1 Nicotiana otophora | reverse complement strand
TATATATATATAAAAGTTATATTCGATATAAGATGTATATATAGTATATATATTAAAAATAATTTATTGGGCCCACTTAGCCCATTTAGCCCGCGGGCCGGGACCGTTTAGTCCGGGACCAACTGGTCCCGGTCCCGAGCCGGTCCCTACAAAAAGACCGTTTAGCCCGGGACCGTTTGGCCCGTTTAATTTGGGACCGGGACCGTTTGGACCGGCCACACTTGGCCCGTTTAGGCCCGGGACCGCCCCACTTGCCACCCTTACTCTATGTTGATATTTGATGGTTTTGGACAAAACGTTTATCAATAAACATTTATAGTTTTGTACTTTTGAGTACTTTAATTAAGAATATTATAGTCTATGACTATGCACTTGTTAGTATTCAAACCGAATAAATCGAAGTTACCGAACCGAATAAACCGAAAACGAAAGGAGAAAAACCGAATCATTCCGAATTTAATTAGGTACGGTATTGGTATAACATTTTAAGAAACAGAATACCGAACCGAAACGTCTAAATACCGTACCGTACCGACCGACGAACACTCCTATCTTCTATTATCATGTTGTCCTACTTGCAAGTTCTTGATTTGAGAGTGAAAGAATTAATTGAAACAAAAATTCTAAACATCCTAGGGAACATGAGGAGGCTGAACCATTTTTTATATATTCCACTAAAGTTTGTAACTCAAAATGGTAAAATACTGGGACTCAATAGCTTGACTGAACTTGAAACACTCGAAAACTTCAATACGGAGTTTTGCAAAGCTGGCGATATCTTTAAGCTTCTTAAACTCCGGTATTTGGGAGCAAAAGTAGAAGGGAGTTTTGAGGACTTTGTGTCAATCACCAATTACATGAGAGGTACAGCATTAAATAATTGTCTGCATTCCATCGCGAGAAAAAACTCAAAACTATACATGATCTTTGGCTTTATACTTAAAGTCATACATATTCTTTCACATGGAATACTAATAGTACATTTACTTTAATAAAGTGGTGCACTTTTAGTCATAACACTGATAAAAAACCCAAAAACATACATTATTTTTGGCTTTAGACTCAAAGTCATACATATTCTTCCACATGGAGTACTAATAGTCCATTTACTTTAACAAAGTGGTACACTTTTAATCATAACACTAAATATATTTTAATTTTTAACAGAAATCTAAGATCTGACAAAATATATGTTCCCTTTATTTTTTTGTTTACCGAAAGAAATAAAGACGGCAGATTTATCTAGATAACAAATAATAAATATACATAGAATTTATTTACTATTTATCTATTTACTATACGTAAAATATACATTTACTAAGAAATGTTAAACACCTTTAATTTTTATTTGCAATGAGTTTTATCTAGATGACCTCAAATGTTATCTAGATTTTTTATTATATACATATGGCATGAAGTATAACACACAAAAATATAGAAACTGTCCTCAATTCCTTCTTTATGACCCTAAAACGAAAAACATCGAGGAATGGTCATGGAGAAGCGATGACATTGTTCATTAAGTTATTTTTAATGGGTCGCAATTTTTTTTAGATTTAGGGTCGGTCCCCCGAATTCATGCAGAGGGCGTGGACTATAGCACACGAAAATCTAGGAATCGTCTTAAACTCCTGTTTTATGGCCTAAATGCCAAAAATGAGGAATGCTCATTGCGAAACAATGATTATTTTTCATAAGGTCGCGTTTGATAGGCCTGCAAAATTCTAGGAGATTCGCGGTCGGTCACCCGAATTCATGCATAATAGCACATGATAATCCGAAAATCATCCTAAATTCGTGTTTTATGGCCCTAAAACGCCAAAAATGAGTATCACGACCCCAAATCACCTTCGTAGGATGTCATGATGGCACCTAATCTCTAAGACTAGGTAAGCCTAACAATAAGCGAAAACATCAAATAAAAACTTAAAATCTCAAAACTTCAACAATTTTATCATTAGACTATAAGCTCAGTACGTACAATTTCCCAAAACCCTGTGAGATATAAGTCACAAGCTCTAAATACAGTACATAACGCTCTTATACATCATTGTCTACAAAAATATAAAGGAACAAGAAAAGAACAAGATAGAAGGAGACTCCGAGACCTGCGGACGCAAGCAGGTATACATTGAAGTCTCCAAAGAAGCAACACAGTGCACTAATATCGAGGCTGATAAGTTGTACCCTGATCTGCACAAAAATATGTGCAGAAGCGTAATATGAGTATACCACAATGGTACCCAATAAGTGCCAAGTCTAACCTCGATAGAGTAGTGACGAGGTCAGGTCTATGCCCTACCGGAGATAATAAGAAACAAGACATATAATATAATGACATGATGAAATAACAGGGAAATGAAACAGTAAATAATTTACGGAAAGTAACAACACGGAATCAAAGAAAGCTAATTTAACACGAAAGGAAAACAAGAATTTTACATGTTAAGGAAACAACAACCAACAATACAATAAATAAGGAAGATCAACATGGGCACTCCAGAGGTACCGCCTCGTAGTCCCAAATCATAAAATAGCACACTTTCCTTATATCACCGCGGGGGCCTTTATATTTAGTTTTAAAAATTATTTTTTCGGAATAGCACCCCGTATTTTAGCCCACTTTATCACACCGCATGACTTCTAGTACTTCTCCTACTAGCCACGTGTATCAAGCCCACCTTATCTTACCGCATGTGTTTTAACACCCAAACCTTATACCACCACATGCATATCAATAATCACAATGGCGCAACAGGAACCTCGTGCATCAATAACAACCGCACGACAGAAACCTCGTACAACAATAACAATAACATGACAGAAACCTCGTGCAAACAACCAAACAATTACCTCAACAATAACACTAAAGCCAAGATACAACAACTAAGTAAATGATATTTCACAACTTACATCTCGCCTCAAAAGAACCATGGCCTTACAATTCAACACCAAACTCAACAACAAGATATTTCAAAGACAACAATTTCAAGTAAGGAGTTCCACAGTTAAGAAAGGAATACGAAAATCAAGAAAAGTAAGTAATTCAACTAAACATGTGACACAAGATGCAAATAGGAGATAAGACAAGTAGACATGTAAAATTAGGCTAAACATGATGACTATAACTTGCTAAAGTAATTCAATTAAGGCATGAAAAGGAAACTACGTAGCAGAAACCGTAATTTCAACATTTAGATCGTGTACGCACTCGTTACCTTGCGTACACGCCCTTCACATATCATAATTTATCTCCACAGTACCAAATCCTAAGGGGAATTTCCCCCACACAAGGTTAGACAAGTCACTTATCTCAAACCACGCTCAATCAATCAATTAGAAGGCCTTTCTCTCGATTTTCCAACTCCGAACGGCTCGAGTCTAGCCAAAATAATTTCATACTTTAAATATATCTATAAGAAACTAATTTAAATAATGAAATAATAATTTTAGCAAAGAATTGGAAAATTGTGCCAAAAGTCAACCCGGGCCCGCATCTCGAAACCCGACTAAAATTATAAAATACGAACACTCATTCGATATCGTGTCTAACAATACAAGAGTTATCTAAATCCGACCTCATTTAGCCTTTCAAAACCCAAAAACTTGGTCTAAGAACTTCTACTCCCCCCCCCCCCCAATGTTTTCACTCCAAATCTCTAATTACATGATGAAATCAATAATAGATTAATGGAATATAATCAAAAACGAGTTAAGAATCCTTACCCCAACCCTTCCTGTGAAAACCTCTCAAATTCTCACCTTAATCCGAGCTCTCAAAGTCCAAATTGTGAAATATGAAGAAAACCCTCGATTTGGAATTTAAGTTTGCTGCATAGTTAAGTCCTTCTCCGCGAACGCGGAATATTCCTCGCGTTCATGAAGCACAAAGATGCTACTTCCTAGATTTCCTTTTATGTGAACGCGAGGATCCACTCGTGAATGCGGTGCAAATAATTCGCAAGCTTCATGATCGCGAAGCCCATTTACGCGAACGTGTAGAGGAAAAGTAGTAGTCCACCCAGGCTGACTTTCCTCTTCGCGAACGCGGATTCCAGTCCGCGATCGTAGTGCACAAGGTCCTGCCCCTTCACGAACGCGTGGCCTCCTTCGCGAACACAAAGGGTAATCTTCTAGCAAATCTCAGACTACTCTACGCGAATGTGGGAACACCTTCACAAACGCATAGAAGAAAACTAGAATTGAGAAACCAACACTTCAACTATATTCTCAAAGACACGACCAAACATATCAACTAGTCCTAAAATATTATAAAACCACGCTTGAAGCGTCAAATCACATCAAACAACACTAGAATCATGGATCGCGCATCGATTCGAGCCTAAGAACTTATGAACTTCTGAATTCCGTAACTAACGCCGATTCATAACAAAACAACTCCGATTAACCCCAAATTTTGCACACAAGTTCTAATTGACATTACAGACCTATTACAACTTCCTAAATCAGGATCCGACCCCGATATCAAAAAGTTCACTCCCGGTCAAACTTTTCAAAAATCTTCCAACTTTTCAACTTTCGCCAATTAACGCCGAATTGACCTATGGACCTCCGAATCAACATCCGGGCACGATTCTAAGAATTAAATCACCATACGGAGCTATTGGAACTGCCAAAACTCTATTCCGGAGTATCTTCACACAAGTCAAACTACGGTCCACTCCTACAACTTAAACATCCAATTTAGGGACTATGTGTCCTATTTCATTCCGAAACTCTCCCGAACTCGACACCAAGTGTCCCGACAAGTAACATAACCACAAAATGAAATAGAAGGATCAATAATTAGGGGATCGAGGCTAACACTATAAAAATGACCGACCGGGTTGTTACATCCTCCCCCTCTTAAAATAAGCATTCGTCCTCGAACGAGTATAGAGACATACCTGAAGTGGTGAAAAGATGAGGATAATGGATACGCATATAATGATCGATATCCCAAGTTGCCTCCCCTACTAGCTGACCCCTCCACTAGACCTTAACTGAATTAATGTTCTTCGACCTCAACTTTCGAACCTGCCTGTCCAAAATGGCCACTGGCTCCTCAATATAAGACGAATCCTTGTTAAACAGGACTGATCTAAAGTCTAACACATGAGACAGATCGCCATGATACTTCCGGAGCATAGAAACATGGAACACTAGATGAACTGCAGCTAGACTAGGTGGTAATGCAAGTATGTAGGCCACCTCTCCAACCCTCTCAAGAATCTCAAAAGGTCTGATATACATAGGGATCAACTTGTCCTTCTTCCCGAACCTCATAACACCATTCATGGGAGAAACCCGGAGCAAGACCTGCTCCCCAACCATGAATGCAATGTCACGAACCTTATGATCCGCATAACTCATATGTCTGGATTAGTCTATACGAATTCGATCCTGAATCAATTAATCTTTTCCAAAGCATTCTGAACCAAGTTTGTACCCAATAGCCTAGCCTCACCAGGCTCAAACCAACCCACCGGAGACCGGCACCACCTACCATACAAAGACTCATATGGGGCCATCTGAATGCTCGACTGATAACTTTTGTTGCAGGAAAACTCCATAAGTAAATCCATCACACACGCACGAAGCATATCCTCCAATATCTGAATAGTGCGCTCAAACTGTCCGTCTGTTTGAGGGTGAAATGTTGTACTCAACTCTACCCGAGTACCTAGCTCATGCTGTACAGCTCTCCAAAACCGTGATGTAAATTGCGTACACGGTCAGAGATGATAGATACCGACACCCCATAAAGTCTGACAATCTCGCGAATGTAAACCTGAGCCAGCTTCTCTAAAGAGTAAGTAGTCACCACTGGAATGAAATGAACCAATTTGGTAAATCTTTCCACAATCACCCAAACTGCATCAAACTTCTTATAAGTCTGTGGGAGCCCAACAATAAAATCCATAGTAATCCGCTCCCATTTCCACTCTGGAATCTCTAGCTTTTGAAGAGATCCACGTGACCGTTGATGCTCATACTTCACGTGCTGGCAATTTAGGCACCGAGATACATACTCCACTATGTCCTTCTTCATTCTCCTCCACTAATAATGCCGCCTCAGGTCCTGATACATCTTAGCGGTACCTGGATGAATGGAGTACCGCAAACTGTGAGCCTCCTGGAGAATCAATTCATGCAAGCCATCTACATTGGGCACACATAATCTGTCATACTTCTGTAATACACCGTCATCTCCAATAGTGACCTCCTTGGCATCGCCGTGCTGAACCGTGTCCTTGAGAACAAGCAGATGTGGGTCATCATACTAACACACTCTGATACGATCATAAAGAGAAGACCGAGAAACCACACAAGTCAAAACTCGCCTCGGCTCAGAAATATCCAATCTAACAAACTGGTTGGCCAAGGCCTGAACATCCAAGGCTAATGGCATATTTGCTACCAGTAGATATGTTGAGCTGCCCAAACTCTCTGCCTTGCGTCTCAAGGCAACATCCACCACATTGGACTTCCCGGGATAATATAAAATGGCGATATCATAGTCCTTAAGAAAATCTAACCACCTCCGCTGTCGCAAGTTAAGATCCTTCTGTTTGAATAGATGTTGTAGACTCCGGTGATCGATGTAGACCTCACAAGGGACACCGTACAAATAGTGCTGCCAAATCTTCAAGGCATGAACAATAGCTTCTAACTCGAGGTCGTGGATAGGGTAGTTCTTCTCACGCACCTTAAGCTATCTAGATGCATAGGCAATCACTTTACCATCCTGTATCAACATCGCGCCGAGACCAATGCGTGACGCATCACAATATACAATATAAGGCCCCGAACCTATAGGCAATACCAACACTGGGGCTGTAGTCAAAGCAGCCTTGAGCTTTTGAAATCTCTCCTCACACTCCTAGGTCCACCTGAATGGAGCACCCTTCTAGGTCAATCTGGTCATAAGTGCTGCAATAGACGAGAAACCCTCTATAAATCGATGGTAATACCTTGCCAAACTAAGAAAACTTCGGATCTCCATAACTGAGGATGGTCTGGGCCAACTCTGCACTGCTTCAATCTTCTTCGGATCTACCTTGATCCCCTCACTCGATACTACATAACCCAAAATGCCACTAAATCTAGCCAGAACTCACACTTCAAAAATGTTGCATATAACTTCTCTTCTCTCAAGGTCTGAAGCACAGTCCTCAGGTGTTGCTCATGATCCTCTCGGCTCCGGGAGTACACCAGAATGTCGTCAATAAACACAATGATGAATGAGTCAAGATAGGGCTGAAATACACTGTTCATCAAGTGCAAGAATGTTGCTGGGGCGTTGTCAGCCCAAAAGACATCACAAGAAACTCGTAATGTCCATACTGAGTCCTGAAGGCAGTCTTCAGGATGTCTGACTCCCGAATATTCAACTGATGATAACCTGAACGCAAGTCGGTCTTAGAGAACACTCTGGTACCCTAAAGCTTATCAAATAGGTTATCAATATGTGGCAATGGATACCTGTTCTTCACTATAACCTTGTTCAACTAGCAATAATCAATACACATTCGCATAGAATCATCCTTCTTCTTTACAAATAAGACTGGGGCACCCCAAGGAGACACACAGGGCCAAATAAAGCCCTTATCAAGTAACTCCTACAACTGTTCCTTTAACTCTTTCAACTCTGCTGGGGCTATACGATATGGTGGAATAGAAATGAGCTGAGTGCCCGATAAAAAATCAATACCAAATTCAATATCTCTATCAGGTAGCATGCCCGAAAGATCCACCGGGAATACATCTCGATAATCCCTCACTACCAGAACTGACTATACAGTAGGAGTATCAACATTGACATCTCTCACATATGCCGAATATGCAACACACCCCTTCTCAACCATCCGCTGAGCCTTTATAAATGAAATAACCCTACTAGGAACATAATCTAAAGTACCTCTCCACTCTAACCACGGTAGGCCTGACATAGCCAATGTCACCGTTTTGGCATGAAAATCAAGGATATCATGATACAGCGACAACCAATCCATGCCCAAAATAATATCAAAGTCTACCATACTGAGCAACAATAAATCGGCTCTAGTCTCAAAACCACCGAGATCAACTAAACACGATCGATACACATGGTCAACAATAATAGAATCTCCCATAGGTATAGACACATAGACAGGAGAACTCAAAGAATCACGGGATACACCCAAATACAAAGCAAATAAGATGGCACATATGAATAAGTGGAGCCTGGATAAAATAAGACTGATGCATCTGTATGACAGACCGGAACAATCCCTTAGATCACAGAGTCGGATGCAACTGCCTCTGTCCTAGAAGGACGAGCATAATATCTGGCCTGGCCTCCCCCTCTAGGGCGACCTCTACCTCCTCGACCTCCACCTCTAGCTGGCTACGCATGTGGGGTGGCAACGGGTGCGACGACCATGGACTAAGAAGCTGGAGGGCCCGGTGGAATACACATATCCTGTGTAGTCTGTGGAGGTGCACCCTTCCTGAGTTTGGGGCAATCCCTCACCATATGACGAGTGTCACCACATTCAAAATAAGATCTTGGAGGACGTGGCTGTTGTGGCTGGCTCGGGCCTGATCGGCTAGACTGACCGCTGAAAGCACCCCGTGAAGGAGGTGAACTTGATAATGGCAGTGCATAATAGGGAGCCAGAGGCCTAGAAGTGGACGGAATACTGCTAGAAGCTGGAAGTGCTGAATGAACATGGCGACTCACATAGCCCCTACCATGACAAGCTGCGACCGGGGAACAAGTAGCACTGTATGTGCCAGAATCTCGAGACCTCTTGGCCTCCCTCTTATCTTTCTCCCAAGTCAACATACCCTCCAATCGACTAGCAATCCCCACTATCTGCTGGTATGCGATGTCCATCTCCAACTTTCGGGCCATGCCAAATCTAATACTGGGGTTGAGCCCCTCAATAAATCGACGGACTCACTCTCTTATAGTAGCAACCAAGGCTGGTGCATGCCTAGCTAAATCACTGAATCGAACCCCATACTCCGACAAGGTCATAGAACCCTAGTGCAACTGCTCAAACTCTGCTCTCCATACATCTCCGAGGCTCTGGGGGACATACTCCCTTAAGAACATATCCGAGAACTAAGTCCAAGTGAATGAAGCTGCCTCGGCTAGACTACTCAACTCATATGCTCGCCACCACTGATAAGTCGCCCCCCTAAGCTGGAACGTAGTTAAAAAAACCCCACTAGACTCCGCAATACCCATAGTACGGAGTATAGGGTGGAACTCCTCAAGAAAACCCTATGCACCCTCTGACGCCAAGCCACTGAAAGTAAGAGGTGGGTACTTCTTGTACCTCTCGAGCCTGAGTTCCACCTCCTCAGAAACTACTTACCTAACCTCGGGCTAAACTGGGGCGACTGGCGGCACTGGTATGACCTTTGGGACCTGGTCAACCTAGACTCGCTGCTCTAGGGCATGGGTGGTGGGATTCTGTGCTCCTCTCCCAACTTGAGATGTAGCAGGAGCAAGTGGGATCAACCCTGCATACACTAAAGTGCCGAACATGCTCATAAACTCGGCGAGAGTCTCCTGGAGAGCTAGTGCAGTAACATGCATCTCTGGTACCTTCCCTCCAATTGGAGCTACTAGTGTCTCCTCTATAGCAACTCGTGCGGGACAACATGGACGTCTGGCTGCACCACGTGGATGCCCTCGGTCTCTACCCCGACCCCGGACTCTCGCGGCTTTAGTAGAGGGCGCAGGTGCCTGGTCATCTAATCCATTTGTACGTGTCCTCACAATCTGTGAGAGAATAGAAAGACACAAATTTAGAATCCGAAGCCAAAGATTTTGCACGATAAGGAATCAAAGAAGTGAAGCTTTTCCTAGCAGTTCCATAACCTCCCGAAGATAAATATAAACGTCTCTGTACCAATCTGCGAGACTCTACTAAACCTTTTTGTAACTCATAATACCTATGAACCTAGAGCTCTGATACGAACTTGTCACGACCCCAAATCCACTACGTAGGATGTCGTGATGACACTTTGTCTCTAAGACTAGGTAAGCCTAACAATATGCGGAAACATAAAATAAAAACTTAAAATCTCGAAACATCAACAATTTCATCAATAAACTATAAGCTCAATACATACAATTTCCCAAAACTCGATGAGATATAAGTCACAAGCTCTAGATACAATACAGAACGCTTCTATACAGCATTGTCTACAAAAATATAAAGGAACAAGAAAAGAACAGGATAGAAGAGGACTCCGAGGTATGTGGACGCAAGCAGGTATACCCTGAAGTCTCCAAAGCAGCAACACGATGCACTAATATCGAGGTTGATATGGTGTACCTGGACCTGCACAAAACCATGTGCAGAAGCATAGTATGAGTACACCACAACGGTACTCAGTAAGTGCCAAGCCTAACCTCGGTAGAGTAGTGACGAGGTCAAGTCCAGGCCCTACTGGAGAGAATCAGAAACAAGACATATAATATAATGACATGATGAAATAACAGGGAAATGAAACAGTAATAATTTACGGAAAGTAACAACACGGAATCAAAGAAAGCTAATTTAACACGAAAGGAAAACAAGAATTTTACATGTTAAGGAAACAACAACCAACAATACAATAAATAAGGAAGATCAACATGGGCACTCCAGAGGTACCGCCTCGTAGTCCCAAATCATAAAATAGTACACTTTCCTTATATCACCGCGGGGGCCTTTACATTTAGTTTTAAAAAATATTTTTTCGGAATAGCACCCCGTATTTTAGCCCACTTTATCACACCGCATGACTTCTAGTACTTCTCCTACTAGCCACGTGTATCAAGCCCACCTTATCTCATCGCATGCGTTTCAACACCCAAACTTTATACCACCGCATGCGTATCAATAATCACAACGGCATGGCAGAAAACTCATGCATCAATAACAACCGCACGACAGAAACCTCATGCAATAATTGTCACACCCCTTTTTCTACCCCCCAAAATAATATTATGTGAATTAAAGGGTTTTTCCAATTAAAGTGACAAAATTGAGTAGGGATTATTTTATTTACAAAGTCGCCACTTGGAATTGATTTTGTTGGTGTTCCAAGTCACCTTTTATTTGAATCCCTAATCAAAGGAAGATTTGACTCTATTATTATTGGTTTGCGAAAACAAAGTCCGGGTAAGGAATTCTGTTAACCGGGGAGAAGCTGTAAGGCATTCCCCGAATCCAGTGGTTCTAGCACGGTCGCTTTTATTGACTAAAATTTGGCTTGAATTATTTTTGGATAAAGTGTGTATTATTTGCCTTAAGTTACTATTGTCTAGTGCTGCTTAATAATTAACATTTTGGCCTAGGAGCGTGCAAGCACACAAAGTCCTTATTTGATTATATGTATTAAAACAAAGAACGTGTCGGTACATATGGTTTAAATACAATTAATATTAAAAAGGCAAGGAGCGGAAATGCACACATGACTACTTTATTAAAACAAATATCGACCAATGACCGTGTATGAACACATGGTCTACATCTCAAACGTGCCTAAAATTGCCTATCGCTTAAATTAATTAAAAAGCGCTTCTTTTTTATTTATTACTTATTCGACTGAAAAAAAAATATTATTATTAAAAACAATTTTTACTAATGCAAGACACTAAACCCGGGTAAGCTTATGTTAAACTTTCATGGTATTGGGCCACTTATTTTATTTATCAAAAGATAATTTATTGGTTTTAAAGAAAATGTCCATCTTACTTTCTATTGTCATTGGGCCTACAAATTTTAACTTATGTCGCTTAAGAGCCTCGATGACCAAGACAACACAAAATAACAAGTATTCTTCTAAGCTCGAATTGCTTCTTATATTGATGTCCAAACTAAAAATTACTTTTTCATAAAATAAACTTACATGCTAATTATTATCTTTTATCTTCTTAACCAACTAATTCTTAAAGATTAACATAATATTTCTACTTATCGACACCAACATGGCACTAATCAAACTACACTCATTAACAACATAAAAACCACGACTAAATACAAATACTACAAAAAACGGTAATACTTCAATGCTAAAGAGAAGAACTATATTAAGTATAACATTATGTTGACTATAATTCAAAGCATCAAAACATTTGAAGCTAGAAGTCTTTCTTAGATAATTATACATGAATCATGAAAGTAACTCACGAAAAAGAGCCCAAACTAAACAAA
>AWOL01S0237190.1:0-13404 GCA_000715115.1 Nicotiana otophora | reverse complement strand
ACCGCTTTGTGTAGGAATTATGGTATTGTGGGACTGCACCTCCACCCGCTTACTTTGGGGTGAGGCAGTACGATCGCTTTGTGTATAGTTTTGGTATTGTTGTGGCACCACCACCCGCATACATTGGGGTGAGGCGGCATAGACGCTTTATGTAGGTTCTTGGTACTGTGGTTATACATCCACCCCCATACATTGAGGTGAGGCGGCAGGTCCGCTTGATTTGAGTTGTGGTATTGAACGTACACTTCCACCTGCATACATTGAGGTGAGGCAGTGGGGCCGCTTTGTGTGAAGATGGTTATAGAGGATCTCATCTTAAATCCTATAAATGTTGTTGATAGCTTTTAATAAGCTTGCTATGGTTGAGACGGTTATCTATATTATACTATTGCCGCACTGGTTCATCATAATTATCTTGTATTTCTAGATTCTTAAATTGGTGTTTAGTTTTCATACTAGTACTATTCGACATTACTAACGTCTCTTTTGCCGGGGGTGCTGCATCTTTAAATGGATGCAGGTGGTTCCACAGCAGGAGACATTGATCAATGATAGCAGTACACCTTCTTCCCAGCTGACTTGGTGAGCCCCACTTCATCCCGGGGTCATGTATCTTTTGATCTTTATATATTATGGTTGAGGTATAGCCGGGGCCTTGTTGCCGGCATTATCATTGTACTCTTCTTTATCTATAGAGGCTCCGTAGACATAGTGTGGGTTGTGTATTGGTACTGGAAAAAGACAAACTATGTTATGTTGTGGATGTATTGCTTGTCCATTGAGACTTTAAAAATGATGAAACAATTAGAAATGAATTAGTAATTGCAGACATGACCACTTTATTGTTTAATTAAGGAAAACATATATTCTCTTTATTCATGAATGAGTTTGGGTAGAAGGAATCTAACAGGCTTGCTCGGTCGGGTTCACTCGGTTGAGCGCTGGTCGCACTCCCCGGTTTTGGGGCGTGACACTTCCATCCATAGACCGACGGGCAGGCAGAGCGGACTATTCAGACGCTCAAGGATATGTTGCGCACTTATGTGCTTGACTTCAAGGCTAGCTGGGAGGATCATTTGCAACTCATAGAATTTGCCTACAACAACAGTTACCATGCTAACATTCAGATGGCACTGTTCAAGCCTCTGTATGGTAGGAGATGTAGCTCTCCCATTGGGTAGTTCGAGATTGGGAAACAGAGTTGATAGGACCAGACCTCTTACATCAGGCTATGGAGAAGGTTAAGGTAATTAAGGAACGGTTGAAACTGCCCAGATCGTCAGAAGTCCTATTCGGATGTACGTCGTAGGGATTTGGAGTTCAAAGAGGATGATCGGGTATCCTTGAAGGTTCCCCCATGAAGGTTATAATGCGGTTTGGTAAAAAAGGGAAATTGAGTCTGAGGTATGTCAGAAAGTACAAAATCATTCAGAGGATTGGTCAGGTGGCTTACAAGCTTGAGCTACTTCCCTAAATATCCTTAGTGCACCCAGTGTTTCATGTGTATATGTTGAAAAAGGTAGCTGGAGACCCGACACTCATTGTTCCGATTGATGAGACTATTGAGGTTAATAAAGAATTGACTTATGAAAAAATTCCAGTTTCCATTCGTGACAGGCAAGTCCGAAAGTTAAGAAATAAAGAAATCGCATTTGTGAAAGTGTTATGGCGAAACCAGCAGATTGAAGAGGCCACCTGGGAGGCCGGGGAAGAGATGAAGAAGAAGCACCCCATTTGTTTGAATAACTATATATTTAGGTAGTTGTATTATATGAAAATGTTAAAAGCTTGCCTTCTATGAATTATGTATCACTTGTACAGTTGATGTTAAGGGTGTTCCTTTCTAGTAATATATTACTTATGAGGCCACAGTTCATGTTGTTTTCATGTTATGATATGTCGTTGGATTATGCATATGCTGTTAGGATTGATTTCTGGGAATCTTTGTCAGGTGGATAGGCTCAGTTATTGGGGAAACTCTGCCGCAACTTCTGGAGATTTGGGGAGTTAGTCAAATTTGAAACTGTTGGTATGTGAATTAAGAGCTGAGTTGCTTTTGACCCTCATTCGAGGACGAATGATCTTAAGCGGGGGAGGATGTAAGGTCCTGAAAAACTTGGTAGATGCATAAACACTTGCCACCAGGCATATACACCATTCACAATACCTTAAACACATAGCAATCAAGTGAAATTCTAGGAGTTTCCCTCTTAACAAGGTTAGCCAAGAGCCTTACCTCTTCTCGGGCTAGCTTCAACCTCAAATCGCTTCATTCCTTCTAACCCTCCAATCACGCAAATCCAAGCCAAACATTATCCAAGGAAGTCAAACAATCCGATAGTAAGAGATCCGAATTCATAGCTTTGATCTTTGACGAATTTCCAAAAATTCAAAAAAGTTAACCCAGGCCCGCATGCCCGAAATTCGAAACCAATAAAAAAATCTGATGACCCATAACCGAGTCCAAATATATAATTAGTTTTCAAAATTGATTAAAATACACTCTCTTAAAGTGTAGACAAACCCACTAAAGTTTTCTTCAAAATTCTATGTTTTAGGTATAGAAATCCATGGGGAATCAATATATGAAATGAAATCCAAGTAAAAATTCCTTCTAGTGAAGTTGTTTTTCAGAATCTCCTCTTCTCGAAGTTTAATGCTCAAAATATGAAAGAATGGATTAAATTCCTGAAATGGCATCTTAAATAATCTGCCCAGAAGTACCCTTCATGAACGCGGCACAAGCCTCATGTCTATGAAGCAAAAAATGTTGCTGCCCAGGAAATACAATATGTGATCACGAAAGAGCCTACATGATCGCAAAGTTCTGCTGCTAACACAATATCAGGAATGCGTCTGACCAACGGAATGCAATGACCAAACATAATCCATGCTCTCCCTCTACGCGAGCGCAACAATAGACACGCGAATGCATAGACTATTCTACTAATAGTACGCAAACACGAGGAATCCCGTGCAAACATGAAGCACATAGCCCTAGCTGGCCAAAATCCTTCTCTATGAATGCAAGCCTATGTCTGCGATCGCGAAGAACTGCAAAACACTGGCAACTCAGCTGCTCCAAAACACATAGAAATTATTTGAAACCACCTCGAAACACACCCGAGCGCCCCGGGCCCCCGTCCAATCGCACTAACAAGTACATATACCTCATCCCAACTATCCAAGGGATCTAAATACCGCATATAACATAAAAAAAAGGATCGAAGATCAAACTCATCCTCTTAACCTCTCAAATATTCCAACTTCGCCGAACTCGTTTGAATCACGCTTAGATATTCCACATCACAACCAAACTT
Source organism: Nicotiana otophora (assembly GCA_000715115.1). Classification (NCBI taxonomy): domain Eukaryota; kingdom Viridiplantae; phylum Streptophyta; class Magnoliopsida; order Solanales; family Solanaceae; genus Nicotiana; species Nicotiana otophora. Next base: position 10,084 of record AWOL01S0237190.1, on the reverse strand, counting down.
TGAATAGAAGTTCCAATAAAATAAATGAACCTATACAATGTCCAAAAACCACAATAACAATATGATAACACCAAAGTCAACTTCCGATCAAACCTATGAACTCTACAGTTCTTCAAATTGCCAACTTTTGACAAATAGAACCAAAACCTTCGGAACATCCAAATTGTTACACCTCGCATCTAAATGAAGTGTGATAGTGTGTCTTTAAGTTCAATGATGAGCTCCAAACACACACCTAAATTATGCTCGCTAATCAAATATAGTATAATTTAATATCGTATCCACAGGGATTGGATTTAAACAGTATTCTCATAGTGTTTAGATTTGTGGCTATCCAAGATGATCAACAGTTGAGATTTATAAGATTTCTATCTAAAATTAACTAAGAATCTAAACCTATTGACTAATGACAATCGAAACAATTAATAAGAAAAGAAGGTTATCAATGGGAGAAGATAAGGTTTTGATAGGATAGGTACAAGATAATATTTTGGGATCTAACTCTAGATAATTCACTTCTAATGTTCAAGTGAGACTCTCGAATTCACACATTTATTAGTTCAAACGTTCAACAAAAACGCCTCTCTCGATTAAGTTTTAACCTCACAAGCTGGACCAATTTAAGCACGTGAAGATATGAAAGAATGCGTAGTGGATTGGTCGTTAGGAAAACCTCTTTCGATTATTCTCCTAACTAGGTTTAATCAATGATTCAACTATCCTCTTTAGATTACTCAGAAGAATTTATGAACTCAACCAACAATATAATGCAAAGATATCACAAGTTATGCCTCTCTCGATCACATGAACAAGTGAATATAGATGCAATAATTAAATCATCAAAAAACGCTTCAATACATAAAACTAGAGTTATAATTCACAAACAATCATCAATACACCACATCCATCAAACCCTAAAGAGAACTACTCCATAGATATGGAGCAATTCATCACAAAATAAAATTAAAGTATAGGAAAACATAAATTCGATCCAAACTCGGGTCTTAAGTGAGGAAGGAATGATAAAATCCTTGTGCTTGTGTTCTTCCAACTCCTCCTTAGCCCCCTTAGGTCGAATATGTGTCAAAAGACCGAAAAATAATATTTTCCCATTATTTATACCAAGTAGGGTCGGGCCCAGACGAAATCACTTTTTCCTAGCCGAAATAGAAAAATAACTCTATAAAAATTACATAAGCACACCGCATGGGACGACGCGCCATGCAGGACATCAGTGGAGAAATCCAGATAGCTAATTTTTGCACTTTCCAGGAATTTTGCACTAGCGCCCCGCTAAGCATGGCGCGGGGCGATAGTGAAATTTTCTCATAGTAATTTTGTTTTCTCATTTTTTGACATCTAGACTTGGTCCTCGACCCCCGAACGTAAGCCCGATTTAATTTATTAAGCTTTTACTCAGACTTCAAAGCTCCAACTTATTCACATTAGCTCCAAATTATCTTAATAACTCGGAATTACTTCCTGCAAGGCATAAAACACACAATAAGTGCAAAACACAACCAATTAAACCTCAAACACAAATAAAGTGTAGTGAATTAAAGTGCAATAAGCGACTAAAATACGTAATTATAGCCTACCATCATGCAACCAATCAGTTGACGATGCGTTTTATGCCAGAAGCTGGTGACACTGTTTTAGCGAACCTGCGCCGAATGTCCCACCGGGCATGACAGCTAAAGCGGGGCGACCCATTTTGCATGTGGAACCGACGGATTTCTCTAAGCTTGGTACATGTATATAAGGGGAGTAAGGCTCAATCTCTTTTATGTTTTTTGGAAGAATACTATTCACCACAATTCACCAACCATTCTCACAACTCCCTTAAAGTTCCAAAATAGCTTACATCGAATCAGAAGACGGTTCTGTCAAGATTTAGCTTAAGGAAACTAAGAACCAAAGACTATAACACCTGTCATCCAGTGATGTTGATTCTGAAGATTTGATAGAGGCAAAGTTAATCACCCTAGAAGCATAGTTAGTGCTTTAACAAAGGTATTCAGGGCTTCTTGGCATGAGTTAGTGTAAGTTTCTCCTTCCTTCTAAAAGATTCATGCATCATAAGGTTTGATAGTCCTACAACATTCTAAATGATATTGTTTTGTTCTTATTCATTCTCACCGACTGTATTTGCTTCAAAGTCTTTCATGCTTGCCGTTGGTATCCTGTGGTCGGAGAGTATGATTCATTCTAAGCTTAAACTTGTTATCTCATGAAATTGCAACTGCATCGCACTTAAATACAAATATATATGTATGTAACTATTTCACTTCATTGAGCCATGCTATAGACGGCTAGATACGGCACCTATTGTGAAATCATTGATCAGTTGGGTATGATGAGCAATATTACCGAACCCTTTGAGGCCGGGTGCGACCGAGACCTTGTGCGTCCTGGTATGATGACGTGTGAAGTAAGGTTACCAAGCCCTTGTGTGATCGGATATGATCGAGTCCTCTATGAGGTCGGGCGTGGAGAAATGCGTGATGTGAGGTTACCGAACCATTTATGGCCGGGTACGACTGAGTCCTCTATGAAATTGGGTGGAACGATGTGCGATGTGAGGTTACCAAGCCCTTATGTGGCCAGGTACATCTGAGTCCTCCACGAGGCCAGGTATAGAGTGATGAAATATGCCCCATAGAGTGGCTTAAAGTATGTATACCTACATGTATTATAATAACTGCATGGTCACCAATAACTTGTCCCAGTAAACAAGTTACAATCAAGTACTCATATTACTTATATCAAGACACTGCTTTTACATTTTCTCTTAGTTGTACATACTCAGTACATTATCTGTACTGACGCCCTTCTCTTTTGGGCATTGTGATTATGCCCACGGGTGCAGATAGACCTGGTGACATTCCTCCCCAATAGGGTGTTATTCCAGCTGATTTGATCATCACTCTACACTCCTTTAGAGTAATTGTTCAAGGGGTCGATAGGTACCGATGTTAGTATGCTATATATTTTGGGTACTGTGGGGCACTATCCCGGCCAATTTGTGTATATGTCAAACCCTTTTTGAATTCTCTTAGAGGCTTGTAGGCTAGATTTGGTTGTATGTAAAAAGTAGAAGTATGACTTTGTTATAGTTGTAAGTATGTATGGAAGGTCAATGTTTCTTTTGCTAATTAGTTGACTCATTATAGTTCTAGTATTTCTACTTAGAGTCCTCTACAACTCGGTTTAATGATTAGAAAGAATGAAAGAACATAATACGGTTCGTAAGGGCCTCCGCGCATTGTGTGTCGATCGCACCTAATGTTGGGGTGTGACAAAATTGGTATCAGAGCAGGCTGTGTCCTAGGAAGTCTGAAAACCGTATCTGGTAGAGTCTTGTTTATGAATATGTTGTGCACCATACTTACAAGTAGAAGGCTACAGGATATTTAGGATGAGCACCCTTCTTTCTGATCTAGATCATGCGATATAGCTGAAATCATATGTATTCGCTTCTAATCCTCATCTTGTTTAAATTTATAGCGATGCCTACCATGAGACGACATGCAGTTATGCAGGGATTGAATGAAGAAGCAGGAGAAGGTACCAGTGAGTTGCCACCTGCCCCTATGGGTCAACATGAACCTTATGTCGAGGCTAGAACTCAGGCTTTGGGGACAGCACCACCACCTTCGGAGCAGCATAGAGAAGTTAATGTACCTCCTATTCATCCCCTGTTTGAGCCTCAACATGATCTAGATGTGAGAAGTGAAGTACCATTGTTAACTCGGTTGGTGGCCACTCACGACCAACGCCAGGCCCCTCCCACTTAAGATAAAGAATTCAGTATGATGGTTCGAGATTTTATAAATTTGGATCCCTTGCTATTCATAGGAACAACTCCAAACGAAGATCCTTAGAAATTTTTAAATCAAATGCAGTTGACTCTATGAGTAATGCATGCCACTGACACTGAGTTTGTGGAGCTTGCTTTTTACAGACTGCGGGATATAGTCGTAATTTGGTATGAGGCCTGGGAATAGTCTATGGGACCTCTTGCCCCAGCAGTAGGTTGGAGGGAATTCTCTGAGGCATTCTTGCAATAGTATATGCCCGTTGAGCTTCATCGAGATAGAAAAGACATATTCTTGCGGTTGGAGCAAGGTAATATAAGTGTCTGGGAGTACAGCATGAAATTTAACTCTTTGGCTAGGTATGCTCCATCGGTGGTGCATCAATTTGTGGCTGGTTTGGGACTGCATCTGATCAATGAATGTACCGCAGCTTCTTTGAACCTGATTATGGACATTGCACGTATTTAGGCCTATGCACAGAACTTAGAGGACCGTAAAAGGCTACATCAAGATCCTCGAGAACACGACTAGGGCCAATCAAAAAGGGTTTGATCCATGGGAGATACAGGAGAGTTTCGAGGCGGGTATAGATTCCCATACCCTCGACAGTCACCTAACTTGGTGGATAACGTGTTGTCACAATCCCGAGGCTATTATCAAGAATGAAATTTCAGAGGGCAGAGATCACAGCATATTGGAAATCCTAACAGGGAGAGAACCCACATGCCATATTGTGGCTGATGTGGGAGGAATCATTCCGGGCAATGCCGCCAGAGTTCATATTTGTGCTATCCTGTGGGCAGCCCAGTCATATCATGTGCTTCTACCTAATGAGAAGTATGGGTAGTGTGATGTCGCCAGCAGGATCAGCAAAAGCTTCTTCATCGACAACACATCCTCGTGAGCAGGGTGTATGACAGTCGATGGGGAAAGGTAGAGGTAGAGGTGAAATATCCATGTCCAACCCAGGTGGGCAATAGTAGAATCTCATCTACGCATTGTCAGGACGACAGAATCTGGAGTCTTCCCCATACATGGTCACAAATATACTATCCGTGTTTTCTGTTAGTGTGTACGATTTGGTAGATCCAGGTTCTACCCAGTTGTATATTACCCTGTTGTATATTACACTGTGGTAGAGTACCTGAGTTGTTACGATAATTGTTTGAAGTGTCCACGTCGGTGGGCGAGTCTGTGATAGTTAGGCGGGTGTATCGGGGTTGTGATATGATGATTCAAGATCACCATACCTTGGCCAACTTGCATCAATTAGAAATGATATAATTTGATGTTACCATTAGAATGGATTGGCTGGCCTCTTGTTATGCTACCGTAGACTATTAGAAGAAAGTTGTTCGTTTCAACTTCCCGCGAGGACCCGTTATCGAATGGAAGGGTTGCATTGCAGCGCCAAAAGAAAAGTTTATTTCTTACCTTAAGGCTTGAAAGATGATCACTAAAGGATGTTTCTACCATTTGGCATATGTGCAAGATACAGAGAGAAAACCTCCTACCCTCCAGTGGGTGTCAGTCGTTAACTAATTCCCCGATGTGTTACCTGATGAGCTCCTGAATATTCCACCTGAGAGGGAGATAGAGTTTGCCATCAATGTGTCCCCCGACACGCAGCCAATATCTATTCCTCCATACAAAATGGCTTCTGGCGAGTTGAATGAATTGAAAGAGCAGTTGAAGGACCTTCTTGATAAGGGATTCATTCGACCTAGTACTTCCCCGTGGGGAGACCCAGCATTATTTGTTCGAAATAAAGATGGTTTGTTGAGAATGTGCATTGATTCTCGGCAACTGAATAAGGTGACCATTAAGAACAAGTATCCACTTCCAAGGATCAATGATTTGTTTGATCAATTGAAAGACGCCAAGTATTTTTAAAAGATTGACCTCAGATCTGGTAATCACCATCTAAAGATCAAGGAAGAAGATGTTCCGAAGAAAGCTTTTTGGACCAGATACGGCCATTATTAGTTCCTTGTTATGTCCTTTGGCCTAACCAATGCACCAACGGCCTTTATGGATCTAATGAATCGAGTATTCAAGCCATTCTTGGATGTCTTTGTGATCGTATTCATTGACGATATTTTTTTGTACTATCGACGGGGTCAGAGCATGTCGAGCATTTGTAGAAGGTCCTACGCACCCTCCAAAAACATAGATTGTATGCCAAATTTTCCAAATGCGAGTTCTGGTTGAACTGGGTGGCTTTCCTGGGGCATATAGTATCAGGTGAAGGTATTAAAGTTGATAGTCAAAAAGTGGAAGCAGTTAAGAATTGTCCAAGGCCTACAAACCCTAGCCGAGGTATGCATCTTATTGGGCCTCACCGGCTACTATCGAAGATTTGTGAAAAGTTTCTCATCCATAGCTACTCCCTTGATGAATTTGACGCACAAGGCAACTAAGTTTCGATGGACCGACGAGTATGAGAAGAGCTTCTAGGAATTAAAGGACAAGTTAACCTCGATACCAGTGTTAACTCTTCCTGAGGAACCCGAGGGGTATGTCATATACTATGATGCCTCTAGAATGGGATTGGGCAATGTCTTAATGCAACACGGGAGGGTTATTGCATATGTTTCAAGGCAGCTGAGGAAACATGAGCAAAATGATCTAAAGCTAGCAACTGTTATCTTCGCTATAAAGATGTGGTGTCACTATCTGTATGGACTTCATGTTGACGTATTCACCAATCATAAGAGCATGCAATACCTATTCAAGTAGAAATAGTTGAATTTGAGGCAAAAGAAGTGGCTCGAATTGTTTAAAGATTATGATGTGGATATTGTATACCACCTGGGAAAGCAAACGTGATGATTGTGCATTAAGTCGGAAGTTTATGGTCAGCCTGCAGCATATGGAGGAGTAGAAGCTAGAGATGACAAGAGACTTGTACCGGTTGGAAAACCTAAGTGTACGATTGCTTGATACCGGTGACGGAAGAGCCATAGTTTGAAATACTGTCGAGCCCTCGCTAGTAGCTGAAGTGAAAGTGTGGCAGTTTGATGATCCTGCCTTGGTGAATATAAGAGGAAGCATCCCCTTTCAAAATAAGCAAGTGTTAGAGTTATCTACGGACGTGATCCTTAGGTGCAAGTGCCGGCTATATGTACCTGATGTCGGTGGACTCCGAGAGAAAATTATGGCAGAGATTTACCAATCCCGGTATTCCATTCATACAGGGTCAACCAAGATGTATTACGATCTTTAACATCTATACTGGTGGAACGACATGAAGAGGGGCATTGCTGGATATGTTGCTCGGTGTCCAAATTGCCAACAAGTTAAGGTTGACATCAGAAACTGGTAGGATTGCTGCAAACTATGGAAATTCCAACTTGGAAATGGGAAGTGATCAACATGGACTTTGTTATCGGAATGCCACGATCACATCAAAGATTCGATTCCATGTGGGTCATCATGGATCGATTACAATACATTGTATATTAAGGAGAGAGTTCGACTTCATAGGGTTCCAATTTCCATCATATCAGACAGAGGGGCCCAGTTCACAGCCAACTTTTGGAAATCATTCCAAAAAGGATTGGGCACAAGGATCAGCCTTCCATCAACAAACAGACAGTCAGGACGAGTGCACTGTCCAAACGCTCGAGGACGTGTTACGAGCCTTTATTTTAGACTTCAAGGGAATATGGGAGGATCATATACCACTTATCGAATTTACTTACAACAACTACTACCATGCCAGTGTTCATATAGAACCATATGAGGCCCTATATGGATGAAAATGCAGATCACATACCGGGTGGTTCAAAGTGGGTGAAACAAAGTTATTGGGGCCATAGTTGGTGCAATAGGTAATAGAAAAGGTGAAACTAATTCGAAGCTGATTATTGACCTCCCAAAATAGAAAGAAATATTACTCAATAATCGGAGGCGAGATTTGGAGTTCACTGTGGGGTACTGGGTGTTCTTGAGGGTGTCACCTATGAAAGGCATGATGAGATTTGGGAAAAAGAGGCAAACTCAGCCCCCTGTATATCGGACCATATCAAATCACATAGAAGGTCGTTCGAGTTCCTTATAATCTTGACTTTCCCTCGGAATCGTGACCAGTGCATCCAGTATTTCACGTATCTATGCAACAAAAGTGCCTGAGTGACCGATCCCGTATAACCCCATTGAAGATATTCAAGTCACAGAAGATCTATCATACAAGGAAGTCCCGGTGGATATTCTATATCTTCAAGTCTGTAAGCTATGAACTAAAGAAGTGGCTTCAGTTAAAGTACTTTAGAGGAACTAAAGTAAGGAAGAAATGACGTGGGAAGCTGAAGCAGATATGAAATCTGGATACCCTCATTTTTTTGCCATTGTGAGAGGCAACAGCGAGGCTATGACGATGGGCCTCCGAAGAGGGGGATGATGTTACACACTACATCTAAATGAAGTGTGGTAGTATGGAATTTATTGCGACCAATCAGGTGACGACACGTCTTAGGCTATAAGGTGGTGACATATTTTAGTGAACCAACGTGAAATGTCCCACCGGGCATGACAGCCAAAGCGGGGGATCCATTTTGCATATGGAATCGACGGAGTTCTCTATGCTTGGTACTTGTATATAAGTGTAGAAGGTTCGATGTCTTTTTTTTTGGGAAGAATACCACTCACCACAATTCACCAAAATTTCTCACAACTCACTTAAGGTTCCAAAATAGCTTAGATTGAATCAAAAGACAGTTCTGTCAAGCTTTAGCTTAAGGAAACAAAGAACCAAAGACTGCAACATCTGTCATCCGGTGATGTTGATTCTGAAGATTTGATAGAGGCAAAGTTAATCACCAAAGAAGCGTAGTTAGTTCTTCAACAAAGGTATTCAGGGCTTCTTGGCATGAGTTAGTGTAAGTTTCTCCTTCCTTCTAAATGATTCCTGCACTGTAAGGTTTGGTGTTTATACGCCCTTCTAAATGATGTTGGTCTGTTCTTATTCATTCTCACTGGTTGCATTTGCTTCATAGTCTTTGATGCTCCCCATTGGTATCCTGTGGTCAGAGAGTATGATTCATTCTGAACTTAAACTTGTTATCTCATGAAATTGCTTTTGCATTGAACTTAAATACAAATATATCTGTATGTAACTATTTCACTTCACCGAGCCATGCTATAGACGGCCAGGTACGACACCTATTATGCAAGCACTGATCCATTAGGTATGACTAGAAATATTATCGATCCCTTTGAGGCCGGGTGCGACCAAGCCCTTGTGCGGCCGGGTATGATGACATGTGAAGTAAGGTTACCGAGACCTTGTGAGGATGGGTACGATCGAGTCCTATATGAGGCCGTGTACGGAGCGATGTGTGATTGATGGTAGGCTATAATATCGTATTTTAGTCGCTTATTACACTTCAATTTACTGTACTTCAATTGAGTTTGATCTTTAATCGCAAGCATTTTGCACAAATTATGTGTTTAATACCTTGTAGGAGTGATTCCGCGATATGTATATGTTATGGAATGAATTCAAGTGATTTAGAGCTTTGAAGTCAGAGTAAAATCTCAAGGGAAAAAGCCGGGATCGCGTTCAGGGGTCGAAAACCATGTCTGGATATCAAAAAGTCAAGAAAAATAAGGACTCTGAGAAAACACACCCGCGGCACGTGGTGCGCCGCGCCTCTACATATTCCGGTTGCCTGCTAGATTTTAACTCTCTAAACGTTCCCACTATCGCCCTGCGTGGTGCGTCGCCCCATGTGGAGCGCCTGTGCAATGTTTACAAAGTTATTATCCCAATTCGCGTAGAAAAGGGTGTTTTTGTCTATGCCCGACCCTACTTAGTATAAATATATGTAAAAACGTTATTTTAAGGACTTTTGACACATCTTAGACCGGAGGAAGCCAAAACGGAGGTGGAGAAGCAAAGGATCAAGGATTTTATCATTCAATCCTCACTCATGACAAGAGATTGGATCGTTTTATGTTTTCCTTTAACTTAAATATTGTTATGATGAATTACTCCATATCCATGAAGTAGTTCTTTTTAGGGTTTGATGGATTTGGTGTCTTGATACTTGTTTGTGGATAATTAACTCTTGGTTTTATGTATTGAATCATTTTGGATGTTTTAATTGTTGCATCTATATTCACTTGTTCTTGTAATCGAGAGAGGCATAACTTGTGATATTGTTGCATTATATATTGTTGGTTGAAGTCATCAATTCTTCTTAGTAATTGGAAGAGGCTAGTTGAATTGTTGATTAAACTTATTTAGGAGGATAATCGAGAGA
>AWOL01S0237179.1:1558-22161 GCA_000715115.1 Nicotiana otophora | reverse complement strand
AGTGGGGTCAAGGACCCGTCAAAGCTTCTTACTCTTATGGGATCGGGTCGTTCGCCTCGGCAGAAATTTATATTTCACTCTTATGGGATCGGGTCATTTGCTTCAGCAGGAATTTGTATTTCACTCTTATGGGATCGAGCCGTTCGCCTCGGCAGGAATTTGTATTTCAGTCTTATGGGATCGGGCCGTTCGCCTCGACAGAAATTTGTATTTCACTCTTATGGGATCGGGCCGTTTGCCTTGGCAAGAATTTGTATTTCACTCTTATGGGATCGGGCCGTTAGCCTCGGCAGGATTTATGTACCACACTCTCATGGGAGCGGGCCGTTCGCCTCGGCAGTTTAATAGATGTATCTATGGTTCGGGCCATTCGACCCTTGGCGATGCACAATTTAAATATTTATGTTGGATCGGGCCGTACACCTAGACATTTCCTATATCATATCCTCATGGAAATCGTGCTTAATATTTGGCAAGAAGCCGGGGTATGTAAATTTTTCCATGTTTCGAATTATAACAACCTGCTTAGTGAGATCCAGTATACATATATATATGCTCATGTTGAGGAGGAATTTGCTAGTTAAGAGCTTGAGTTTATCGCAAGGAGCATAATTGTACCACATATTTACACTTGTTTATTTTATTTATTTACTTTTCCTTGTATTTGCTCACCTCCTTACTGTACTTGATATTGTTGGACCACTAGTGAGTGTCGATGTTGACCCCTCATCACTACTTCTCCGGAGTTAGGCTAGATACTTACTGGGTATACGTTGATTACGTACTCATACTACACTTGCTGCACATTTTTGTGAAAGTACATATGTGACTAGTGACCTTGTGAGAGTAAAGGCGCGTATGCATGCAGGGACTTACGTGAGCTGCATTCCATATTGCGACCCGCAGCCAGTAGAGTCTCCTTCAGAATTATTTGTATTCTTCCTGTCTAAGTTGTATTCTGGACAGATGTTGTACTTTATTTTTACTTTTTAGTTGATGCTCATGCACTTGTGACACCGAGTTTTGGTATGATTATAGGTTGTTCTGTATTGAAATTGTTAAGAATATTATTATTCACTCTGTGAATTCCATCTTTTACTATTTAATCGAAGGAAAATATAATTTCAAAAATATTAAAAATGAGAACCAAATCAAGTATTTATTTTTGGCGTGCCTGACGGTGATGTCCGGCGCCATCACAATCTTAATGGATTTTGGGTCGTGATACTAATCTAGCAAACAATCATCACCTTGAAATATTAAAGTTTTAGTAAGAGGACATTAAATTAAAGGAATTATAATTTGAAACTTAAGGCAAATTCACGACATAAATTTTTTAAAGAACCAAATTAATGATTTGTGTCTTACTTGAAATTAAATAAACTTGATACTTTTCAACAAGAAATTAAATTGTGCTAGAAAAACATTCCTAAAATTTGTAACATAACTAAAAATGGGGTTCTAGTTTCTCCAACTCGATAAGTTTCAGAGATGATTATTTCAATTTTAAATTTAATTAGTCTTAAAGTAATTATATGCATGTTGCATGAACAAACTTTAGAATCATAGTTAAGTACAAAGTATGATCTTTTAGTTTTAAACTGAAATATTTTATGTAGCCAATAATTTCACATTTCAACTACAAAATTTTTGCCGTTGCAAATTAAAAATGGTATATTTTGTGACAAAAGAATTATGTGATTAAATTATAGGTTAAATAGAGACAATTAAATAATTGTCACTAATTATTTGCACTACTAGTGACAAAAGTTAAGGTCACAAATAAATATAAAATTTTGTTGCGAAATGTTGCCTTGTTTAACTACAAACTCTAATTCGTCACTATTGTAAAAACATATCTTTTGTGACGAAATGTTTTCGTGTCCAAAATTTAATTAATTTTAAGACAAATAATGCTTTGTCATTAAATGGGTACATCATTAGTGACAACATAATGTGTCGCTGATAAATTCAAATTCGTGGCTAATATTACTAAATAATTGGCGCCAACTCAATTTTTGGTGGGAAACTTTAGAGGACAAAACTTTGCTACAAAATTTTGTGTTTTGTCACTAAAAATATGTGGCTTGTGTATTTAAAGACGAAATATAATTTTTGTCACGAAATATTAACAATTAGTGACAAATTTTATGTCGTAGCTAATAATTTCGTAGCTAAATATCACTTTTGTTGCGGTGCTATTAAGTAAATTTATTCATGTCCTTATTCGTAATTTGATATTTAAAAGCAATTTCTGAAAAGTTTAGCAAAACACAAATTATTGCTCAAAAGTGCTTTTCAGAGTGATTAGCCAAACACAAACTGTTTCTATCCAAAAGTATTTTCTTCAAAAGCACTTTTGAAAAAAGCACTTTTCAAAATAAGCTAATTTCTCCAGCTTGGCCAAACAAGTTATTAATCACCAATACAAACACGGTGATAAAAAAGAACAAAAAATCATTAAGATTTTTATTTTCAAAATGAGTAGAAAGTTATTTAGATTTGGTTGTGCCACATATTACTCGGTTTGAGTAATATAAACTTCATTGTTCATTAGATCTGATTGCATCATATACTACTTGGTTTGAAATATAAATTTCAAAGAATAATCTCAATCATTTGCAACAACACCCAATTCAAACAAATAATAATTTTGCAAAATCTATTTTTCGAATTCAAAATTTTGATTTTTTTTAATGATTGTCAATGGAAATTTTAATGGATTAATACAATTTTTAATTCAATATGCTCGCATCTGATTAATCGAAGAACAGAAATAGCTTAGTTTAGTTCGATTTTTTGGTTTTTAATTTTTATGCCCATCCCTAATTACATGTGTTTGGTACGAAAGAAATCATTTTTCATAAAAATAATTTTTGGTGTTTGATTGGCGAATAGAAAATATTACATATATATATATATATATATATATATATATAGCCAAACCTGCTAATGGTATCAAAGAAAAGTTCATTGATTAATTGATTTTTGAATTTTATACTCCTACTTGCTATAACAGTGGAAACTTTCCGGCTTTAGACAATGCAAAGAAAGGGAAAAACGTAAAGGGGATTGTTGATACAATCAGACTAGGGGTGAACATGGACCGGATTGGTTCGATTTTTATTAAAATCAAACCAAATCAACTATATCGGTTTGGATTGATTCAGTTTTGTCGGATTTTTCGATTTTTCGGATTTTTTTGTTACATGAATAGTATGTCAATCTTAATTTGTTAATTTTTTTGATAAATAAATATATGTTTAATAAAAATTAAAAAAATTGATAAACATATGATCTATTAAAATATTCTTATGAGAGAATTTTCTTAGTAACACATAATGTAATTATTTTTTTAGTTGCCCGGCAATAAGTTTTCGTTGATGTACACTTTTAAGGTTAACCGAATTTAATAATTAAACATAAAAATCAATATGATACCTAAATAATGATATGTTCTATTTAATTTTCAGTTATCGAAATACCACTTCAAATTCGAAAAAGATATAAGAATTTATAGATCTATATATATGAATTATGGAATAACAAAGAGATTGACGCATTCAAATAATACTTGATAAGAAAATGATTATACAACATATTATTTAAAATTAATAAAAATAGAGCACTTCATATTATATTAAATATTACATCCCATAAGAGAATCTCAAATATTTGTAGACATTTTTTAAAGAAAATTCTGTTTAAAGTCTTAAAAATATATATATGAAAACTATATATTTATAAGTCGGGTTGGTTTGATTTTTTTTTACTCAATATCAAACCTCATCGGGCTTTTTAATCAGTTTAACTTGACTTTTCGATTATGTGCGATTTTTCGGTTTGTACCCCCTAAGCTAGATTATCATATCACCATTATATTGTTGAGTCATAGCATTTAACTATAATCTGCATTTTTTTTGGGATACGATTCAAGTCCATGACTACAAGAGAGAAAGTTGGAAGCCACTTCTATTTACATGCTACTCGTCACAGAGCAGAGTCTCCTGGTACACAGTCTCTATCTTTAACATATCCACCATCACATCATGTAAAGCCCACTACACATTTTAGCAGCACAAATCACTTTTCAATGGATAATCGTTTACTAACATACACATTCGAATATTAATTAAATAGATCCTGCGACTGTGATAGAAAGACTAAAGACGAGCTACTAGCTTGAATAACAATCAGCTCTCTGGTTTATCAGTAATATATAATTAAGTAACTGGCATAAAAGCAGAAAAACATGATCTAAGGATATATATACGCGCGTTAGAGATTTTTTCCTATAGATATAACATTAGTATAATATTTTTCTATTTATAAAAAGCATCTAGAAGTTTTTTATAAATTATAAATAATTCGATCAATACATTTAATTTATATAAATAGACAACTTTTTGTCGTACATATATAATCCGGTTAGAACATACAACTTATATACAATTTGTAAACAACCTTTTATTATACATAATTCCATCAAACTCATATAACTTGCATACAATTATATTATTGTATGTATCTCGTATATCATTTGTACACACAAAGTACGTGCTAAGTTTACGTGGCATATGCAGGCTAACAGTTGAAATGCTTCCAAAAACTCTATTTACTTGTGTCAATCCAAGACCTGATAGTACGTCATATAAGCTCACGTCAGATTATTTATGCCAGATAATAAATCCCATAATGTGTAAATTGTAATATTGGAAATGAATGAGTAGTAAATTTCTGAAAACAGCACGGCTAGTAATACTTAACTAATAACTCTTCCACATTTCTCAAGAAAAGGCGGCTTAAGCTCCGTTGCACAAATTAACACTATAATATGTCATGTGAAATGATCAATACGACACTATGCCCAACATACTTATAGAACAAATTAAGTACGTAATATGTTTCAAATACTTTGCTATGTTAGAAAATGATAATCTGTATGCTTAAAAGCAAATTTTAATCATCATCTTAGTATCAGTTAAAGTTTTTGTCTGAAAAGAGATGGGAAACATCAGACAGTATCATCGCCACAAGTTATACAAGATACAGGAAACCGATCGATACATGCTAATTCTATCCCAATATCTATGAAAGACGTGATGACAAGCTTTTTAATTAACAACAAACCTATTAACGATGTATAAACAATCCCAGGTCATGATGGTAAAATAGCCGGCATAAAAAATCTTGGTTATGATAAATCTTCTAATGATAATACAAAGAATTCATATAGCCAACCCTAGCTAATTTGGTATCAAATAATAGTTTATTGACTAATTGATTTCAAAATTTTATACTCCTACTTGCTATAACAATGGAAACTTTCCAGCTTTAGACAGTGCAAAGAAAGGGAAAACGAAAAGGGCACTTGGGGATTGTTGGTACAAGCTACACTGCAATTTCACCATTGTTGATTTAAAATTGTGAAAGTGAAGTAGACCAAGAAAATACTTAACAGTACAGAATGAAGTGGAGACAAGCCATTGCATGTACGTTTAACACTAACAGTAGTGATTAAAACCAAGTATTAGTATAAGATTGCAAAAATACTGATGTAAAGTTATAGACTGAAGATATAGTAGTAAAACTTTACAAAAGTAGTGGTCACAAGCCACTGCATGTACACAATAAAGTACGTAACTAATACCAGGTAGTACAATTGATACAAAGGAAGGGCTAGAGGCGTGGAAAAACTCTTAGCAGTCCTCCAAAATCCAACCTCATATATGCAAACGTGCTTTTTTGGTATTGTTTAAGCAGAGGAGAAAACATCAGATCTCTCATTGCTGCTACTGTGCTACATAATCAATTTGTGTTTCCAGTGGCAATATAGGTAACTCCATCTGGTCATTTCTCAAAATGGCTTTTCTATAGTGAAATTCATAGTATATTTTCCCTTTTTTGGCTCACTATGGGATCATATTACATGAAAATTCGCATGTACTGAACACAGGCAGAACCTTGCTGGCCTTTATTATATCATTGCAACAGTTACATTATCAAAAAAATATCGCTGATACAATTAGATCGCCTCCTTTCTATTAGCGAACAATCTTCTTCAATAAAAGACACACTTCAACAATTAAAGACAATCATATCAAACATTCTTCTCCAATAAAAGACACATTTCTCAGTGTATAATTATCATATCAAACGATCATCTCCAATAGAAGACACACTGCTCACTGTATAATTAATATCACAAAACATGGTGTCGTTCCACATATATCTGTCAAAGAACCTATTGAGCAGATCATCATTTTTACACAAACAATCATAATGATATTCGGAAAGCAGCAAATCATTAGCTGGACGAACAATGCTTTACGAAATTCGTGGCATTAAAAAGAGGAGTCATCCTGAGGTTCATATCAAGTATCAAGAAAGCTTGCATATATTCTACAAACCCAGGTAAATATGAAGTAATACTCCGTCCTCCACCTTTGCAGCATTACTTCCATTTTGGAAACCCAATTTTATTTTTGCATCTCAGTCCTTTGAACTGAGAAAATGCAGTCACGATCCAACTTAGGTACATGACCCCTGCTCAAGGTAGAGCCCCTACCAAGTCGATCTTATAAGGATTTCACAGAAAATCGGCCAGAATTACCCCCATATGTAGAGCTATCCAAATTTCCAGTCTCAAGCTAAAACTACACAACACAATAGGAATCAGTCAAAACAAGTCACCACCAGCACCAACCTCTCGTTTGTAACACAATAAAACCAGGTTCATCACCAAAATATGATAAGAAAGTTTAATGCACACTTAAAAGTGTCAAAGACACAATTAAGTAAATAAAGTGTGCTCTCTCTAACAACTTAAACTTTTAGATTAGATGGTCTCGACTTCAATATGATATCAGAGGCGGCATATGTCATAAGTTCGAGTCTCACCGCCACCATTATAAAAAGGAATTTCTATGTGCTTGGCCAATGACAAAAATGAATGAAGCCTACGCGTGGAAGGACGTGTTGAAGAGACAATTAAGTAAATAAAGTGTGCTTTCTCTAATAGCTTAATCTTTTAGATGAGATGACCACACACCTCAATAAAAAGTCATATGATAACCAAAGTACTAATAATACTAATCAAATGAGCATTTCTAAGAGTTTAAATTAAAGGACGACAATAGATGATAAATTTTCGTTTTGCAAAACAATATGAGGCTCACAAGTACTAATAATACTAATCAAATGAGCATTTCTAAGAGTTTAAATTAAAGGACGACAATAGATGATAAATTTTCGTTTTGCAAAACAATATGAGGCTCACAAGTACTAATAATACTAATCAAATGAGCATTTCTAAGAGTTTAAATTAAAGGACGACAATAGATGATAAATTTTCGTTTTGCAAAACAATATGAGGCTCACAAGTACTAATAATACTAATCAAATGAGCATTTCTAAGAGTTTAAATTAAAGGACGACAATAGATGATAAATTTTCGTTTTGCAAAACAATATGAGGCTCACAAGTACTAATAATACTAATCAAATGAGCATTTCTAAGAGTTTAAATTAAAGGACGACAATAGATGATAAATTTTCGTTTTGCAAAACAATATGAGGCTCACAAGTACTAATAATACTAATCAAATGAGCATTTCTAAGAGTTTAAATTAAAGGACGACAATAGATGATAAATTTTCGTTTTGCAAAACAATATGAGGCTCACAAGTACTAATAATACTAATCAAATGAGCATTTCTAAGAGTTTAAATTAAAGGACGACAATAGATGATAAATTTTCGTTTTGCAAAACAATATGAGGCTCACAAGTACTAATAATACTAATCAAATGAGCATTTCTAAGAGTTTAAATTAAAGGACGACAATAGATGATAAATTTTCGTTTTGCAAAACAATATGAGGCTCACAAGTACTAATAATACTAATCAAATGAGCATTTCTAAGAGTTTAAATTAAAGGACGACAATAGATGATAAATTTTCGTTTTGCAAAACAATATGAGGCTCACAAGTACTAATAATACTAATCAAATGAGCATTTCTAAGAGTTTAAATTAAAGGACGACAATAGATGATAAATTTTCGTTTTGCAAA
Source organism: Nicotiana otophora (assembly GCA_000715115.1). NCBI lineage: Eukaryota > Viridiplantae > Streptophyta > Magnoliopsida > Solanales > Solanaceae > Nicotiana > Nicotiana otophora. Next base: position 14,090 of record AWOL01S0237179.1, on the reverse strand, counting down.
ACAATATGAGGCTCACAAGTACTAATAATACTAATCAAATGAGCATTTCTAAGAGTTTAAATTAAAGGACGACAATAGATGATAAATTTTCGTTGTGCAAAACAATATGAGGCTCACAAGTACAATCAACTTCACGATCTTTAGATTGGAAGTCCTCGTCTACGTCGATAGCTGTCTCTAAAAAACAACGATAATTATAAAGTGAGTTAGCTAGCTCATTGATCAGATAGCGCTTACCAACAACTATTCTATATGAAGATAAGCCGGGAAACATGCCAGTACATAGTATTTAAAAACCATAGTTTTCTTGAGGGTATATTCATAAAACATAGTAGAAATGTGTTTTCCTAATAACGATAAATGTTCATATATTGTATCATGAATACATCATGTACAAGGTAACAATACAGTGTCACAATCAACTACGTACATTGAGAGGTTTACAAGAGTTATAACTGTAAAATACAATGTATCCATATCAAAAAATTTCAAAATGATACAACTCAGTTATTAGGTTCATATCATATCATTCTATACAACAAATTTTAGCAAAAAATACTTGTCATTATAAATAAATTCCAAATAGTGATAAATTCATTTCAGTAATTGTAGTTACATCTTTAGCAACGGAAAAACATCTACACTGATGACAAAAGCATTTAAAAAAACAGTAAAACATCTCAAAAAACATTCTCGTATAGAACATTAACATAGTTCAAACTTGTTTCAAACATCAACATAGTTACAAAAAAGCTTCATATGATTTAAAAGATTTGGTCTCAATATTTTAAGTTTTATGATAAGATATTTCGTCTGTAAAATCCAAACCACGCAATATGAGTATAAGTTGTAGGATACAAATTTTGGCAAGTTATAAATCTATAGATTTTATCCATCTTGTTGCTTGGATAATATGAAAATGAATACCAAAACAATTGGAAAAAGAGAAAAACAACAAACTATGGGGGTCCTATTCTACATTGTAATATTAATAGCGTTACAACACCAATTTTCACCATCACGGTGGTGGCCAAACTTCAAAAAATATTCTAGTGACAACAAATGGTGTTGCAGTGCCAATTTTTACCACTATAGAGTCGAACCCTAAGGTATGGTAGTTTTAAGAGGTATAGAAGTTTGCATTCTTTTGAGGAACTTTTGACACACATTGGTAGGCTAAAACTAGGAATCAAGGATCCATCACAAAAATCAAGGTTAAAAAGAAGAATTTCAAGATATGAGAACACTTTCTTGTTACATTTTGCTTTCTCTTTGCACCCATGAACTTTTGTGGCTTTAGTACTTTTATTTAAATTGAACCATTGCTATAGAGTGACTTTCTTGTGGTAGGATTAGATGAATCCTATGATTTAACTATATGGATTAATTTCTTCATTGCATCTATCGTTGATTTGATTGACGTTTCTTAGAGCAATTTCAAACTTATAACAGAAATGTCTGAATCCTTTATTTTCTCAGATGTGCTTGATTGATCATAATTTATTTGTTCGTCCTACATGGTAGTAGAGAGTAGAGACTAGTCATGCACTTACTTGTGAGCATATATACCTCGAAACGGTCCATATCTAATCGTCAGACCTAGAGTTAGTTAGTCAACCATCTACAACACTTAGGGTGTAATACCTTTACTATTTGTATAATCGAGAGAGTTACACTTAGTGAAAATGGTGCAATAATTGGGTGTAATCAAGCGAGTCGCTCATAACTTAGAAAGTAATTAGATGAAGGAGGAATGAATACCATATGTTAATCATAGGTGAAATCTATATCGAACTTGTTATATTAACTAATAACTTTAGTTTTTGTTTTTCTAGTTAAATTTAATTTTAGAGTATTTGCCTTGGCAATGAATGTATTGACATGTCACATTCAAGGGAGATGCATTGGTGCAAGTTATTTGCGAATGATATAGTACTGATTGACGAGACGCTAGGCGAAATTAGTGCCAGGTTGGAGGTTTGGAGACAAACCCTGAAGTATAAAGATTTTAGATTGTGCATGTCTAAAACCGAATACTTGGAGTGCAAGTTCAGTGAAGTAACTCAGGAGGCTAGCGTGGAAATGAGGTCAGATTCACAAGTCATCCTTAAGAGAGGAAGTTTCAACTACCTTAGGTCAGTAATCCAAGGCAATTGGGAGATCGACGATGATGTCACACATCGTATTGGAGCGGGGTAGATGAAATGGAGGCTAGCATCCAGTGTCTTGTGTGATAAGAACGTGCCACTAAGACTTAAAGGTAAGTTCTATAAAATAGTGGTTAGACCGATCATGTTGTATTGGGCTGAGTGTTGGTCAGTCAAAAACTTTCATGTCCAGAAGATGAAAGTAGCAGAGATGAGGATGCTGAGATGGATGTGTGGGCATACCAGGAGAGATAGGGTCAGGAATGAAGATATTTTGAACAATGTAAGCGTGCCTCCGTGGTGAACAAAATGCGGGGAATGAAGCTGAGATGAATCAGGCATGTCAACAGGAGATGTCCGGATGCCCCAGTGAGAAGGTGCAAGAGATTGACAATGGTGGGTCTAAAGATAGGTAAAGGTAGGCCGAAGAAGTATTGGAGAGAGGTGATTAGGCATGACATGACACATCTCCATTTCTCAAAATAGCTTTTTTATAGTGAAATTCATATCATATTTTCCCTTTTTGGCTAAATATGGGATTAGATTACATGAAAACTCGCATGCACTGAACATCCTAAGGGCCAGTACTATTCAATATCTCAATTGCAGGCACAACCTTACTAGCCTTTATTATATCATTGATACAGTTAGATAGCCTCCTTTCTATTGACAAACAATCTTCTCCAATAAAAGACATACACTTTAACAATGAAAGATAATCATATCAAACAATCTTCTCCAATACAAGACACACTTCTCAGTGTATAATTATCATATCATACGATCATCTCCAATAGAAGACACGCTGATCATCCATCTCAAAAACAAAAAGACACGCTGCTCAGTGTATAATTTATATCACAAATCATGGCGTCGTTCCACATATATCTGTCAAAGAACTTATTGAGCAAATCGTCCTTTTTACAAAAACAACCATAATGATAGTCGGAAAGCAGCAAATCATTAGCGGGATGAATAATGCTTTACGAAATTTGGGGCATTCAAAAAGAGGATTCATTATGAGGTTCATATCAAGTATCAATAAAGCTTGAATTTATTCTACAAACCCAGGTAAAATATGAAGTAATACTCCGTCCTCCACCTTTGCACCATTACTTCCATTTTGGAAACCCAATTTTATTTGTGCATCACAGTCCTTTGAACTAAGAAAATGCGGTCATGATCCAACTTAGGTACATGACCCCTGCTCAAGGGTAGAGCACCTACCAAGTCGATCTTATAAGGTTTTTACAGAAAATCGAACAGAATTTCCCCTATATGTAGAGCTATCCAAATTTTTGTGTCTCAAGCTAAAAGTATACAACACAACAAGCATCAGAAACAAGTCACCACCATCACCAACCTTTCGTTTGTTGCACAAGAATACTAGGTTCATCACCAAAATACGATAAGAAAGTTTAATGCAGCCGCGGAGTTGCTTTCAGTGTGGCGACGCAGGTCATAACAGGAGGTGTTGTCCTAGGTTGAGGAGCAGCAGACCACATCAGGGTACTCGTGCCATGATTCCGGCACCGGTTTCTCCACCACCCGCTCAACTAGCTAGAGGTGGACATCAGGCAACCCGAGGTGGTGGTCAGGGTGTTAGAAGTGGAGGCTAGCCAGTTAGAGGTTGTTTGAGAGGTAAAGGTCAGAATGGTGGCGCTCGGCCCCGTTTCTATGCATTCCCAGCTTGATCTGAGGTAGAGTCATCTGATCCGGTCATCACAGGTATTGTTCTGATTTGCTATAGAGATGCATCAGTTTTATTTAATTCGAGCATATTCGTATATGTCATCCTATTTTGCTTTAATTTTTGGATATGTCTCGTGATTCTTTGAGTGCTCCTATTTATGTGTCTACGCCCATTGGGGATTCTATTGTGGTAGATCAGGTTTATCGTGCTTGTTTGGTTATTATCGTGAGCTATGAGACTAGGGTTGACCTTCTATTAATTGATATGGTGGATTTAACGTGATTTTGGGCATGGATTGGTTGTCGCCCTATCATGCTATTATCGATTCCAAGACTATGGCGTTAGCCATGCCAGGGTTGCCTTGATTAGAGTGGAGATGGACTCCTGGTTACTCCACTTGCAAGGTCATTCATATGTGAAGGCTCGGCGTATGGTCGAGAAGGGGTGTCTGGCATATTTGGCCTATATCTGTGATTCTAGTGCGGAGGTTCCTTCCATGGATTCGGTTCCGGTTGTGCGTAAGTTCCTAGAGGTGTTTCCTACGGACTTGCCAGGTATGCCACCAGACAGAGATATCGAATTTTGCATTGACTTGGTTCCGGTCACTCCGCCCATTTCTATTTCACCATACCGTATGACCCCAGTTGAATTGAAAGAACTGAAGGAGCAGATGCAGGATTTGCTAGACAATGGATTCATTAGACCTAGTGTCTCGCCTTAGGGTGCATCAATGTTGTTTGTGAAGAAGAATGCCGGCTCTATGAGGATGTGTATTGACTACAGGCGGCTGAACAAGGTGACTATTAAGAACAAGTACCTGTTACCGAGGATTGATGACTTATTTGACCAGCATCAAGGTGCAAAGGTGTTTTCGAAGATTGATTTGAGCTCTGGCTACATATCAGATGAAAATTAGGGCATCAGATGTCCCTAAGACGGTTTTTCGGACTCGGATTCCTTTGTGATTGTCTTCATTGATGATATCTTGTTTTACTCCCACAGTTGAGAGGAGCATCATCAGTATCCAGACTTTGACAGATCGCCAGTTATATGCCAAGTTTGCGAAGTGTGAGTTCTTGTTGGACTCGGTTGCCTTTTTGAGCCGTGTTGTATCTTCCGAGGGCATTAAGGTGGATCCTAAGAAGATTTAGGCAATGTAGAATGGGCCTAGACCTACTTCAGCTACAGAGATTCAGAGCTTCTTGGGTTTGGCGGGCTATTATTATCGGTTCGTGGAGGAGTTTTCGTCTATCTCAGCCCCATTGACCAGATTGACCCAGAATGGTGCTCTTTTCAGATGGTCTGACAAGTGTGAGTTGAGCTTTCAGAAGTTCAAGACTGCATTGACTACAACCCAGTGTTGGTATTGCCTACAGGTTCGGGATCTTATACTGTGTATTATGATGCATCGCGTATTGAGCTTGACGCGATATTGACGCAGGACGGTAGGGTGATTGCCTACGCGTCTCGGCAGTTGAAGGTTCATGAGAAGAATTACCATGTGCATGATTTAGAGTTAGCAGCCATTGTTCACGCGCTGAAGATTTGGAAGCATTATCTATACAGCGTTCCATGTGAGGTCTATACAGACCATTAGAGTCTTCAGCGCTTGTCCAAATAGAAAGTCCTTAATTTGCGGCAGCGGAGATGGTTAGAGTCGTTGAAAGACAATGATATCACCATATTTTATCATACGGGGAAGGCCAATGTAGTGGCCGATGCATTGAGAGTGAAGGTTCAGAGCATGGGCAGTTTTGCATATTTACCGATAGTGAAGAGGCCACTAGCTATGGATGTTCAAGCCTTGGCCAATTGATTTGTGAGAATGAATGTTTCGGAGCCTAGTCAGGTTATTGTTTATGTTGTTGCATAGTCATCATTGTTGTAGCGTATCAAGGCTTGCCAGTTTAATGATCCTCACTTGTTGGTGTTGAAAGACATGGTGCAGCGGAGCGGTGCTAAAGAGGTGGTGATTGGTGATGATGGTGTTATGCGACTCGAGGGATGGATTTGTCTTCCAAATGTTGATAGGTTGGGAGAGTTTATCCTTGAAGAGGCTCACAGTTCGCGCTATTCCATTCACCTAGGTGTCACACAGATGTACCGTGACTTGAAATAACACTATTGGTGACGGAGAATGAAGAAAGATATTGTCGCTAATGTCTCTCGGTGTTTGAATTGTCAATAGGTGAAGTACGAGCATTAGACATCGAATGGGTTGACTCAGAGATTAGAGATACCAGAGTGAAAGTGGGAGTGCATCACTATGGATTGTGTGGTAGGCGTACCACAGACCCTAAGGAAGTATGATGCAGTCTGGGTTATGACCAGTTGACTAAGTCCGCATACTTCATTCCGGTGATGACTTCCTATTCTTCAGAGCGGTTGGCTTAGATTTACATCCGAGAGACTATCCACTTGCACGACGTGCCCATTTTCATCATTTCTGACCGAGGCACGCAATTCACATCGCATTTTTGGAGAGTCGTGCAGTGTGAGTTGGACACGCGGGTCGAGCTAAGTACCACATTGCATCATCAGACGGACTGACAGTCCGAGCGCACTATTCAAATATTGGAGGACTTATTGTGGGCATGCTCTATGGATTTCGGGGGTTAGTGAGACTAGTTTTTACCTCTAGCGGAGTTCGCCTACAACAACAGCTATCAGTCGAGCATCCAGATGGCTCCGTACGAGGCCTTATATGGGAAGCGATGTTGTTCTTCGATTGGTTGGTTTGAGCCCGGAGAGGCTAGATTGTTGGGCACTAACTTGGTTCGTGATGCTTTGGAAAAGGTTAAGGTGATCCAGGAGCGACTTCGTACAGCTCAGTCCAGGCAGAAGAGTTATGCGGACCAGGTCCTAGATGTGGCTTACATGGTGTGTGTAAATGTTATTCTCCAAGTGTCGCCTATGAAAGGCGTGATGCGGTTTGGGAAGAAGGGCAAGTTGAGCCCGAGGTTTATTGGCCCGTTCGAGATCTTAGAGAGAGAGTTGGGAAGGTTGTTTAACTGCTTGCATTGCCTCCTAGCCTAGCACGGGTACATCATGTATTTCACGTTTCTATGCTTCGGAAGTACCATGAAGACAGGTCGCATGTTTTAGACTTCAGCACAGTGTAACTTGATGAAGATTTGGCCTACGAGGAAGAGCTGGTGGTCATTCTAGACCGGCAGACTCGTAAGTTGAGATCGAAGAGTTTTCCTTCCGTGAAAGTGCAATGGAGAGGCCAGTCGATTTAGGAGGCTACGTGGGAGTCCGAGTCCGATCGTAGTAGATACCCCACCTTTTTACCAGTCCAGGTACTTTTTCTATGTCCGTTCGAGGACGAACGATTCTTTTAGAGGTGAAGAATGTGACGATCCGATAGGTCGTTTTGAGTACTAGACTTAATTTCTGTGTTACCAGACCTCTCATAGCTTTATTTGATGTTTCTTAATTTGCGTGCGTGGTCCGTGCCGCTTTTTGAAAAGTTTTTACGTAAAAATTTAAAGAAAATGTGATTTTGACTTAAAATGAGGCTAGAGTTGACCACAGTCATCATTTTTTGTAAATGATCTTAGATCGGTATTTTGATGATTCCGGTAAGTTGGTATGATGTTTTTGGACTTGTACGCACGTTTGGTTGGGGTCCGGGGGTGACCCGAGCGCATTTCGGCGCATTATGTGAAAATTGAGTTTTAAGCTGAAATTCTTGAGTTTTGATAATCGATTCTTGTTATTTGATGTAATTTTGATGATTTGAGGTAGCGAGCAAGTTTGTAGGATGTTATCACACTTGTGTGCATGTTCGGTTTGGAGCCTGAGGAGCTCGAATCGGTTTTGGATGTGATTCAGAAGGCTTTGAATTGTTGGTGCTTTGGCTAGTGTCTTAGGTCTTCCGATCTCGCATTTGAGATGACCTGTTCACAATTGCGAGTCCTACTTTTGGGAAGTTGGACTTGCAAATGCGATGACTGGGGAGGGGTTGCTGGCTTCGCAAAAGCGAAGATGTTATCACACATGCTATCCTTTGGGAATTCTCTTTTGCGGTTGTTGGGTCGCAAATGCGATTTGAGCTTATCCGGACAACCTTCACAAATGCGCAGGGGGGTATCGCAAATGGGAATGGGGGGAGGTTCGCAAATGTGAACTTTTTGTCACTTTTGCGACCACTGATGGCTAGACAGCTGTTTGCTTTTGTGAACAGTGTTCCACATTTGTGGACATCGTAATTGCGGACCCAGCTGGGTAAAAGTGGAGAAAATTGGGACTTAGCTCATTTTACACCATTTTTCATCCCTATGCTCTTTAGAGGCAATCTTTAAAGAATTGTTTCTTCCCAAATTCATTGGTAAGCATCTTTAACTAGTTTTCAATCAATTTCAATTACTTTCCATGAGTTTTTAACATCAAATCTAAGAATTTTATATTAGAAATTAGAGGTTTTGGATAGAATTTAGAGAATTTATAAAATTGAGATTTAAAGCTCAAATTGAGGTCGGATTTCGAAACAAATCACATAACTGCGCTCGAGGGTGAATGGGTAATCGAGATTTGGTCTGAATCTCGAGTTTTGGCAAGGTGGCCCGATGTTGACTTTTGATTGACGTTTTTAATTTAGCTAAAGATTGAACTTTTTTTCATTCGTGGGTAGCTTCTAAAACTTATTTTGAATTGTTTGAACGATATTTAGCTAGATTTGGTTGGTTTAAAGGTTTGTTCAAAAGAAAAAATCGTGATTGATTGTTGATTTGGTTGCGGAAAGAGGTAAGTGTCGTGTTTAAATTTGACTTGAGTGAATTATGACTTGTTTGGTTTATTTTCTACGTGAACTAGGTGTGGGAACGTCATACATACGTGGTGACGAATGTATATGCACTGCCATGGGTTAAAGTATGCGGGTTGGGCTATTTACCTTTACATCTTTATTTATTCTATGTTATATTTCGTTACATGCTTTGATTTGCTACATGTCCTTACTTGTTATTCATGCCTTACTTGTTATATGTCAATTAGTTGCTACATGTTTCGGTTTATTCATTCTTCAATCAATACCTGCTTACCTGCTATATGTTCCTACCTGTATTAATTGTAGATCTTCATTGATTCATGTCTTTACTTGCCTTATTTGTCTTTACCTTACTCGTGCACTATATTATATTGTGTCCGATTGTGGGAGTTCTTTAGCTATTCTTGTATTGATGATTTGTCAAGGTTTGTGAATACGAGGTATTGGTTATTCTCTACTTGTACTGGTAGTTCCTTGATGTTCTATACGTTTTATTTCCTTTTGTGCTGAGATTACAAAATTTGGTTGTGTTGAATTGTTCATGTTAATGAGTTGGTATTGGGAACGGGTTGCACGCCTCAACAATATTGAAATGAATTGATAATGGGAACGGGTTGCATGCCGCAACAAATATTGATATGATGTTGGGATCGTGTTGCACGCCACATCAGATATTATGATAAATGTTGGGATCAAATTGCACACTACAACGAAGTACAGTGTATTGTAATGTCTGTAGCTGCAGTATTCTATGGTTGTACTATGATATGAGGATGTTGTGATGATGTTATTCTGGGGGCCTCTGTTAGTTGACCTTCGGGTCCCGTTCTAATGAGTTTGGTTGTTTTCTCTATATTTATGTTGTATTTCATTTATTATTCGTACAAGTGTCTTGTCATAGCCTCGTCACTACTTCGTCGACGTTAGGCTCGACACTTACAGAGTACATGGGGCCGGTTGTACTCATACTATACTTCTGCACTTCTTGTGCAGATCCTGGTGTTGGTCCCAAGGGCGCGTAGTGGAGTTTGCTCGGATCCGACATGCTCAGGAGACTTGAGGTAGAGCTGCACGACGTACGCAATCCATGAAGTCCTCTTCTATCTCGTTTTTACTGATTATTTTGTTTCAAACAGATATATTTCATTCATACCATATTTGTACTATTTTAATTGCTCATGTACTTATGACTCCGAATTTCTGGGATTAGTATAAACTACGTTACTTATGTATTTATTTCCTATATTTCAGAGTTTATAAATTATTAGTTTTCATTATTCTGCTTTTAAAATGTTAAAATTGGTTAATTATTTAGTCAATATTGGCTTGCCTAGCAAGTGAATGTTGGGCGCCATCACAACTCCGTAATTAGAATTTCGGATCGTGACAGACATGTCCAAAGGTCATTGTTTAAAGGCATGACTGTAGCCTAGAACCCTACTAATAGGACTGTTTAAGTGAGGATCAGGATTATGGTACATTGGTCTCATGATCACAATTTTAGGTCACTCTCTAGTTACCTTACTTTACTATTTTAGCCTCAAATGTGGTGCCTTGACCGCAACCAGGATTGAGTGCAATATTTTGTTTTATAATCGTGAAGTTCAGGCCAGCTTGCACGCACCTCGATTAATTTTACAGGATAGCTGCTACCTCCCAGCAACAACACATATAAGGTAACTCTATCCATCAAGACTTAGATAATTGGGAAGAAATCATCTAGTATTTTTGTCTCTATTCGGAAGTGAACTTGAGATCTCATGGTTCTAACGCATTCAATAGACCACTAGACCGCACCATTGGATGCGTGACAAGCTATAGGTTCAATTGAACCCAATAATTTTAATACTGATCTTAGATATACATATTTAAAAAATCATCAAAATTGCACTAAATATTAAATTTTTGATCCCATAACTTTAAAGTGCAATGGGTTTAACGGCGTAACATAAATATTGAACCCAACAAATTTAAGTTGTGGATTCGTCTATGATCACAACTACGATTCTGGTTTCTATTTTATGTTGGTCCAATCAGTCTGAACTACTTTTACAATTTCCAAACAATATTCAGTACAAAAAGGCACATTCTTCCACCATTATCCTATAAATACATAATAGGCACATAGGAACACAATCATCAAACATGTATACTCGGCACATACAACAAGCACGAGGCCAAAAGACAAGGGCAATGAAAAAAATTAAAAATTAGAAACTTGGAAGATTACCATAAAATATATGGAGTTGCGTAACCTTTAAGGACCCTAGTCCATATCCTCATCACCAAATGAATAGAATAGACTGACTAACAGTGATGAATCGTCTGATTCTCCAGTCGCCATAGCAGAAGCAACAAGTTCGGCGATAAGCAACAAGTTCGATGATCACCGCTGTAAAATTTTCCTGTCGCCATACTTATAAGAATTTAAGGCTGTATTTTGTTGCTTTGTGCATTTTTCTTTTTTGGGAAAACAAGGATAGCTCTTGGAACTGACAAGTTGTCTTTTGTTACTTATTGGGTAGTTTCACGTCTCTCATTCTTATCCATTTAAAGCATAACTTCCCCACACACTAAATACTTGCAAAGTCTGGAGTCACGTGTCCATGAATTTAATAACCACATTCCTTTAGGATCCTATTACTATATGTTTTTAATTTAAAGATCTTTATATGCTCTTTAAAAGTTTCCTTGCCAATTTATGCAGGTGTTTGATTGGATACATAATTTAAAAAACAAAAGAAATTAAAATAAATTATAAATATTTATATGATTATAAATTATTGAAATAAGGTTATATAAGTAAATTTGATAATTTTTAAATATAAAGAAGTGTCATTTTTAGGACATAACCAAAAAAAGGTATATTGTATAAATTGAGATTGAAAGAATGATACCTTTTATTACAATCTAAATTATATTTTTTTATCTCTCTATTAAATATTTCACTTAAATAATACTCTACTAATTAGAGCAATAAGAGTAAATTTTCTTAAAAAACAAGAGTATTTGTTTCATTTTATATGGTATAGTTTGACTGGGCACATACTTTAAGAACATATATTTTTTGGTACACTCCAACATTATTATTAGACTTTGCAAACCGAAACATTTCTATAACTAGAAGAGCATGTCACTGAGGATAAATTTAAAGATTAAGGTTAAAAAGTTTCAAGATATAAAAGCGTAACATTCTTTTTTAGATAGATTAAATCTGAGATAAATATTGCAATAGAAAATGAGACAGAAAATAAATATATTTTTTAAAATATAGTAGAGTAATTTAAAATAAGTTGATTTTTTTTAAAACGATTAAAATATAAAACAGGAGGAATAAGTAATATCCACTTATTTGACCTTTTTAGATGATTATTTCATTAGATATAAAGGTCGAAAGTTAGAAATCAATTGAAGTGTAATTGATACGGTCTCTATTTCAGTCCAAGTTTTCCATTTTCCGAGATACTCATTTGACTACCTTTTTCACCCTTAACTATTCTTTCCTCAGCAGGCATACAAACTACAGAATCTTGAGTCTAAAGTATTGGAATACTTTTAAACTATGAATACATACATCGGCATTTGTTATTCTGTCCATGCATATACTTTTTAATAGTTAATTTAGTAAATGGCAAAGTTTGTAATGGCATGACAAATACTCATTCGATCTTAATTAAATATTTCAGGTTCAAACTCTAGTTATTTAGTCTTACTAATAATATGGCTATGCATTCTACATTTTACACAAATGGTCGGGCCTGCATATCTTCCTCCGGCGAAGTCGAGTTGTGGTCCTGCATATCGTTGATACTGTGAAGCTTTTAGCAGAAGCTTTTCAGTTTTTGTTTTTCTGTACTCTCTTCCGATCTCGCTTTTGTAAGGTAAGACCTCCGGCCCCACCCCGCCCCACCCCTTGTCTTC
>AWOL01S0237044.1:0-12805 GCA_000715115.1 Nicotiana otophora | reverse complement strand
TTGTTTATATCGTTGATTGATTCTTGTTGCCATCATTGCTATTTGTTTCCTATTATTTTGTATGCTATAATACACATGTTATTAGACCAGTGAGTGTCTTGACTGTATCTCATCACTATTCCACCGAGGTTAGTCTTGATACTTAGTGAGTACCGACCGTGGTGTACTCATACTACACTTTTGTATATTTTTGTGCAGAGCCAGGTACTAGAGATATTGGACTCGAGAAGAGTTAATGTGTTGATCGCAAGGATTCAAGGTAGAGCTGCTTGGTCGTCGCAGTCCCGTGGAGTCTTTCCATTTTATTGTACTGTCAATTATTATTTGAACAATATTGTTATTCGATCATTGAGATCATTTCATATATTCAGTTAGAGTTCGTGACTCAGTATTACCAATTTTGGGAGGTTGTTTGAATATTTCCGTTGTTGGTTTTGACACTTCTATTGAATTCAAAAAAAAATGGCTTGAATTGTTATTAAGATCCGCTTACTTAGTCTTAGAGACTAAGTATCATCACGATGCCCATGGTGGAATTTTGGGTCGTGACACTAGTTAGCGCCAAAAAATAATCGATCATCAATATAGAGGCAAATAATAACACGTGAATTATTCCAAGACTTATGATAGATTGGCATATCACAGTCTTTTGATTTAATCAACTTTCACTCATGCATGAATATTCAAATTTTTCAGGAAAGAATATTTTATTTCTTTACCCCCACTATTTGTAGAATTATGAAAATTTATAATAATAAATAATATAATCACACAGTCATAAAAGTATAAGGTAACTTTTTTACCTTTCCCCTGCTTGAGTTAAGCAAGTAAAAATATACTTTACCCTTCCATCTCTTAAAGAGAGTGAACTTCTACCTTGATATCCGCTATTTTTTTCAACTGCATAAAAAAAATTGAATCTCCTTAAAATTGTTGGTGAAATTACAAGTAATTACAGTTGAAAAATAAAATGAAGAAATAAAATAAAAAGTTTTCAGGCCGAGACGCAGATAAATCGCTCTCTTTAAGGAGATTCAAGCCCATTGCGGTAGCATCTTCACCGGTCCAGCAATGATACTCTTGACTTGTCCCCTCCAGGATACAATAAACCGACAACATTGTATGACTCGAACAAACTTTGGACAAATTGTTGAGTCCAAAGCTCCACCAAAATGAATACCTTCCTTCAACAAAATAATATTCTTTTTTGCAGAGAATAAGTTGGAGACTTAGATTTTCTCCTTCTCTTAACTCTCTCTTTAACTACATCAATTTCATATTTTCCATGCATACTACAATATATTCCCATTTACAACACAAGGAAGGAACACCACTATTTATAGGTGTTAAATTTCTTCCAAAGAATAAATAACAATGCAGTGGGATAGTAAAATGGTAGAACATGGTTCGTGGTTATAAAATTTAACCTTTAGTGGTAAATAGTGGTAGATCATGATATTAATGATTTCATGAGTTACACTAACACCAAGGGTCGAGCGGCACGAACCATAGATGCATCTATTATACTACCGATGCGTTCGGCCCGCTCCATAAGAAAGGAAGGAAGATACCAAATTACAAGACACATGCTTACAGTACAATACATGAGCACAAAGTGAATATAATCTTTACTGTTTCTCAAATAACTTGCCAACAACTCAAGGTGATAAGGCTCGGCCTAGTATACATATATTTATTTCTAAATCAATTTCAATCATAAGTTCAATTACTTAATCGAGCAAAATGAGTTCAAATAATTCAAATATTATATTATAAGCTCCTAAGTCTACCCGGACATACACATGCTTTAGCTACGTACGGACTCTCGTCACCTCATGTGTACGTAGCACCCACAACTAGTATCACATATAAATTGCATCACCTAGGGGGTAGTTTCCCCCTCACAAGTTTAGACAGGAGACTTATCTCGCTCCGAAGCTCCATAACCGGCTCCAACGCCTCTCTAACTCTTCAATCAAAGCCAAACGATCCGAAACTAGTCAAACAATGTGAAATTCAATCAAAATATACTCCAGTGCTTATAATTAGTCAATTTATAACTATTCCCAACTTCGCTCTAAAAGTTAATAAAGTCACCCTCGGGTCCACGTGCCCGGATTCTGAAAAGGTTTGAAGATAAACTTTACCCATAGCATTACGAACTCAAATATATGATTTATTTCAAATTCCATGTCCAATTTCGTAGTTTTAAAAAATTCAAGAATACAAATTTCTAGGTTTTTCTCTTAAAAACCCACAATTTCCATGAATTTCCATAAATTCCCATGTCAAAATCCATATAGAATCCAAGTATTTAACTTGTAATAGGGGGTAATCACTTACCTCGTGCTGCTCGATGAACCCCCCCCCCCCCAAAAAAAAATAGCTCCTCAACTTCGGCCAACCCAAGAGAAAAATGAGAGAAATGAGAGCTAAGTTTCGATTTCAAAGCACCACTACCCAACGACCTTTGCACCAGCGGACCAAATGCCGCTCCTGCATGACCACTTATGCTGTCCACCTCATGCTCCTGTGCTCTCACACATGCGGAGACTTTATGCTTCAGCGACCCCAGCTGCCCAGCTCGCTTTCTGCTTCTGCCGAGCATTCTTTGCATCTGGGGGCTCGAAGATGCGGAAATAGCTTCGCATCTGTGGCCATCCATGCTCAGTCCAAATGTCACTTCTGCGACCATAACGCTGTACTTGCGGGCTCGCACCTGTGGTCCTATCCACGCAGGTGCGATTGGACCAGATCCCGGCTGCCTCAGAACTTCTCCTAAGCGCAAACTCGATCCTGTTTCAATCTGATTCGCACCAGGGGCCCCCGGGACCCCGTCCAATCACACCAATAAGTCCCAATACCTTATGAAAACTTATCCAAAGGCTCGAAACACCACAAATAACATCAAAATCATGAATCGACAATAAAAATCATTCTTTCAACCTTCAAACTTCCAAACTTCGACGAACGCGTCCAAATCCTATCAAAACATTCCGGAATGACCCGAACTTTACACAAAAGTACCAAATCGTGATAGGAACCTATTTCAATGCTTGGAACCTCAAAGAAACATCGATATCACCAAAGTCCACCTCAAACCAAATTTAGGAAATTCTAAAACCTTTAAAATTCCAACTTTCCACAATAAGCGTCGAACTGCTCCCGAGCGACCCCTTGATTTCGAGGTTGTTTAATCAAAAGTCAAACCTTAGTCAATTCTTTCAACTTAAAGCTTTCAAAATTGGAATTGTTTCTCCAAATCAACTTCGAACTTCTCGAAATTTAATTCCGACCACACGTACAACTCATAATACGTGCAGTGAGGCTACTCAAGGCCTCAAACCGCTCAACAACGCGCTAGAGCTCAAAACCTATTGGGTCGTTACATTCTCCCCTACTTAAACATACGTTCATCCTCAAACGTGCTATGAACTGCTCCGGAGTTGTCCCAAAATCATTGTTCAAAACCTTGTGCACCTACCCTTGCCACCACAACCGAGTTGAGCACATTAACTCGAGCCAGACTGAAGATCCTCCCCTTTTATTTTTGTCAATAAGCCTTAGAACCAAATTCCAACCTCTGAATCCTTCTACAAGACCTGATGCTACCATACAAACACCGTATCAATCACTACACACTGTACCAACACATGATCATACACCTTCGCTGAATTCACACCATGCACTGCATGATTCACATCCCATTATAACATCCTCCGACCACAATAGCTGTAATTTCACGAATCTGATGCCCGCAATACGCATCATAGCACATGTAAGCCCTGTTCCAACTCTCGCAATACCGTCCCGACGAAAGAGATGAGTAGGAGCTCATAACCACCTGCCAAAACAATAAATCGTGGGGTCTGTTCACCTGGCAAGCACCATTACCTCATTCTGAATTGAATAACGCTATTTCTCTTTAATATACCTTCTTAACTCCGATCGCATTGATCTTAGGTCCAATAATCTCATCTCACGTAGTACAAGATGCTCGAGCAATAAGCCATCTCAAACATTTTCTAAAATCTCATACAACGCCATCAAGCGCCAACAAGCTACAACTTGAATATGACTTATAAGGAAGAACGAACTCTGGAAAAGAACTACCCAGCCCCCGTAACGAATAAAACAGTCGAATAGATTATATGAACCCTTCTCAGAGAATGAGAAACAAAATACACAAGAATAGATATAGGGAACCATTCTCAACATCTCACTGTTACGGCGTGCAACCGACCCACACATGATACCATTACGGCGCGCAACCCCGTCCAAACAACATACATGTGGCGACGTGCCACTAGATCCACACATAACAATAAATAAGGAAATATCCATCAAGCTATAATGCTTATACCTACGAAATACCAGAATAGCGACCACAAGCACGCCAGGTACAAAAATACAACCCTGGGGAGACAGATAGCATCATACGCCACAAAATCCAGGCACGACTAAGGTGCAATAAATGACCTGCATCTCGAGAGTCATCCTGCTCTATAATACCACAAGATACACGAGACCACAACACATGTGCGAATAATCAAGTCATCTCACAACTCACATGGCACAATAGAGTATTACACGGAATAGCCGACAACAGGAATAACATCCAACGCCCGAAGTCTTCTCCGTAAGCACTGTTATGCCGAATGAACGTATATGACCTGACGTAGAGCACACATTCACATTAGACCCACAAAAGGACCTCAAGCCGATCCTGATTATACCATACTAGGCCAACAAGCTTTCGAGGATCCACAATGGCCCTATTCATGACACACACGAGCATCCGTCCCAATCCAAAACAAACTCCCACAGTTCACAACCAAAGGAATAGAGCGCCTTCCTGACATAAACTCTCACATTAATGATGGTACCATAATGTCCATGCTCGGTTAAATCCTTACCAATCAAGTGACTAAAATGTCACACTTATACAAATTTACCCGTGGGATACGCTCCCACGTCCTTCCGCACCAGGTAATAAACTCTGCACATCCGTACTACCAACCGTACTAATTCCGTAAAGCAAATCAATACACAATGTCTCTTACATAGGACACTGTTCTCAGGTGGCACTAAATAAAATACCAGCTTACTCTGAACTTCTGAAGTCTCCCCCCGCTCCTCCGAGCTCGTGGCATTCTTATCAACACCAAACCTCAACCTTGGTCCGCAACTTCCAAATTTCTATACTGCCCGCTGCATTTACCATTCCGCTACACGAGAGTACAAGAATTCATCATAACCCCTGTACTATTAGTAGATTAAATACTTCATAGGCTACAACCCTTTCACTTAACTCATTTCAGAAGAAATATTGCAACACACAACTGAATTCCTATAACCGCAAAAAATATAAACCTCAAGTTGTACTCTAAACCGCAATAATTCTTCCGAGATCCATTCACACATAACAAGGCCATTGGAATCAAATACCTCTCAAATCAATCAAATTATGGTGGTTGTCAAGCCCGCACGTACAACCACAAACCACCTGTATAAGCTAACACGCCGAAGGAATTGATTATTGCCACAATTATGTTGATTCAAACCATTACTAACCGACCCCACTTCTTTCAATTTACTCTTGACTTGCCTTAGAAATAATAATAGCTCCATTCGAGAACATAATGAAATTCAACAACACTCCTCCCTAGTGACCCAATTCACAAGACCACATCGTCTCAATACCCATGAACCATCTCATACCCTCCTCATGCGCACTATAACATCGCAAACTGGTACACACATTATGAATGGCCTTCCGCAAATCTGAAATGGGTTCCCCCATTTTTCCAATACTTCCCCATAGACCCGATGATAATATAGAAAATTCCCCAAGTATTCTTCATACTTTTCTGCAAAGTACCAGTCTACAACCATATAACGAACCCATTAGAACCACTGTTGAGAGTCACTCNTTTTGGAATATCGGCCTAACTCCGTAAAGGTAAGTATCTTGCCTAACCTTGAGTGGGGGAATTATTCCTTAGGAATTGAGTCTTATGTAAAAATTGTGTGATTGAAAGCCGTGTACGCGAGGTGACGAGTACGTACTCGGGCTTATATGTGCAAATTTTATTTGTTTAAAGTCTTAGTCATTTTTATGAATTAAATTGGATAATTGTTGGCATTTATTGACTCCTCTATTTGCCATACCTCAAATCCTTGTTTGTCGAATTTATTTTTATATGATAATTTGGTGTGATTGCCACTTTGATTTTTAAGTGAATCCTGTATGTTTGTTGAGTTGACATTTGCTGGAAATAATTAATTAAATAAGTTTAAAAAGAGGTATTTGTATATTTATCTGAACATTTGATTAAAGAAGGTGTTGTCATGTACTGAGCTATTTTTCCATCTTTGTTATTGTTTTTGAGGCTTTATATACGTTGTATGAAGCCTTGGGCTACTTGCCGTGAATTTAATTGATTTCGTTGTACGTTTGGAAAGGTTGTGGCCTACGGGCAATTTGTAATCACTAGTTGGTTATGTGGTGTTTTTGTGATAACCTTCTATGTAAATTATTGTGTGATTTGGGTTACTGTTGTACGTCGTATAAGGGTGGCATTCCATTGTTAATATTATATAGGTATAAGGGTGGCATTTCATTGTTGTTATGTGTGTTGGGATATTGTCTCGGCAGAGTGATAAGGGAGGCTATTAAACCGAGCGATAAGGAAGGATATTAACTAGAGCGATAAGGGAGGCTATTATAGGAGTGATAAGGGTGGCTATTGATATCGTCAGGGCAGAGGGATAAGGGTGGCTATTGATATTGTAGGGGCAAAGAGATAAGGGTGGCTATTCTATGAAGTGATACCGGTGGATATATGAGAGATAGGGGTGGCTATTGTCAGGGATGATATGTGATGATGTGGGATTATTGTGTTGGTGATTTTTATGTGATGTTGTGATTTTCTTGTGATTTCTTTTCTATCTTATGCAACTTGTTTTGTTAAATCAGTATTTGATAACAGTCTAATACATGTTGAAATTGTGAGCATGTGGCTATTGTTGAGCGGATTATGTTATTGGCACGTGAGTTGTACGTGCGGTTGTGATATGAAATGTGGGCACGAGGTATCGTGGATATATAATGATTACGATATTGGCACGTGAGTTGTCCGTGCATTTGTGAAATGAGATGTGGACACGAGTTGCCGCGAGTAAATGATGATTTTAGTATTGGCACGTGAGTTATCCGTGCGGATCTTATATATTGATATTTTGCCACGTGAGTTTCCCGTGCAGTTGTGATAAACATACGGGCATGAGGTTCCGTAAAAATATGAAAGTGGGATAAGACATGTATTACGAAAATATGAAAGTGGGCTAAGACCCATATTTTTATGATTATGAATTGCGGTGTGACACAGTGACTTTTATTTGAAAGAATTATATTCAAAAATATTATTTGAAAGAATTATATTGAAGGATATTTATTTGAAAGAATTATATTCGAAAGATATTTATTTGAAGGGAATATATTCGAAATATATTTATTTGAAAGGATTATATTCTAAAGATTTTTATTTGAAAAATTTATAGGTGAAAGATTTATATTTGAAGGATTTGATTACTTGGTTGTACTTGTATTCATTATTCGTTTGAGCACTATTTATGGTATTCTTGTGGCCTTGTTGTTTATATCGTTGATTGATTCTTGTTGCCATCATTGCTATTTGTTTCCTATTATTTTGTATAACGAACCCATTAGAACCACTGTTGAGAGTCACTTACTCTGGCTTTGTCCCGAATAAAAGACAAACTATAGTGCGCTGTCAACACATGAACACTCCCAAACAAGAAATCGAATAAATAATTTTCCTTGTACATCACATCCACAAGAAGCATAAACTTTGAGTCTTCCCAAAACCTGCACCCGAGTCGATAAGGCGAAATATAGTACACATTTATCAAGATCTTTGCTCGAATTACCCCAGATGTTTTATTTTCTTAGTCATAAATAATCCACCAATGCATCGATAACCATAAACCGCACAAGTAGACAACCACACGATCCAATCGTAGACGGTGGGATCCCCACTTAGCTTTAAACTACCATCACATAATGTAGAACCCACAAAGATTCCTTCTTCTCAATCACCATGATCTTGCGCCGTTAACATACCAAATTTCTCGAAATCTCTTGTTAAACTTTTCAGGAACATTTCGAATTATCAGCCACAATCGCATATTCGACCTTATGGCGAGTAGTAAGTAGAACACTTCGTAGAAACTTCATCAAAATCACGCAATCGCTAACCTGCCCACAAGAGATAGCCCACCTGTGGAATTCCAAACCGACATCTTCCAATGACACTGCATTGGGTACCACTACTATGAAATCAGTAAACCCTCCCGAGCCCATGCGCGTCCACTAGTTGTAAAAGTTTGTTCATTCCCCATAGACATCAACTGAAAGTCCGACAATACATTTCAAACTCGAAGTCACGTTGCATCCCAAAAACGATAATCAACTTTTCACACCCTTCTCTGGTATATTCAATCAAAAGAATATTTCTGTATGCCATATTCAATCTTCCTCAGTACAATAGCCACCCTACCAAATAAAATCCGTAGACCTAGTCACTTTCCACCATTATTCCCAAATTGCTCTAAATTTTCTCAAGGCACGTGGCTATCCTACCACCGAATCCGTACGCTACTCTACCACTCCTACTTCGGTTAAACCATATCCTTAAGCAACTTCTCGACCTCTGTTGTTCACACTTGACCTTCTAGCAATTCAACCACCGTGGGACACCTGTCCTTCCTCATCTTTTGCTTCTAAAATACTACCTCAAATCATAATCCATCACTGTAGTACCTGAACTAATAAATTTCTACCAACTCTAAGCCTCTTCGAAGATCATCTTTCTCGAGCAATCAACATTAGAAACACCGTTTCGATTCTGAAACCGCAACACACTATCGTCTCTAACAACCGCTTCTCAGGCACCATTTCATAACACCTTGCCCCGAAGGCAAACCACAAAAGACCATAACGTCAGCGAACCTTAATGCGTTCAAACAAGGACGACGACACCACATCACAAATGAGAATTCCACCACGCTCAAAAATATTAAGTCTCATTACTCCATTAACCAAATCCTTAACATCCATAGTCCGATTGCCTTTCCTCCGTTGGAATTAAATGCCAAACATCTAGACCGTGCACTGAGAAATCCTTCTTTCAAGTCATTCACTGCCTCGACACATAAACAAGCACCCTACCATTACACCAACACCGTGCGATAACAATGCATGAACCTCATAATATTCCGTGCATAGCCTAGAAACCATAAGAAATACAGATACTGGGCTGAAATGACAGAACACCCTTCCGCAAGGTGACTAATAGCCCACTTAAATATGCAGAAAAAACATCCTGCACCAAGTCTGCAGTACCACCACAACTCCTCGATTCCCAATGAATAACAAGCTCCCCACATCGCATAAGATTGAGTAGGAAAAAAACAAAGGCATAAGCCTCAAAGGAATCAAATAGCACGATTAGTAATCAAGAAAGGACGTGCTCCTAACAACCCTGTAGCCTCTCGAAGATAAGTACATACATCTCCACACCGATCCACAAGACTCTACTAGACTTGCTCATGACACGTGAGACCTAAGTGAACCTAGAGATCTGATACCAAGCTGTCACGATCCAAAACCCACTATAGGTCATGATAGCGCCCAACATCGCCGTAAGGCAAGCCAACACTTAAATTTTCATTTCATCATTTTTAAAATAATAAACCTTTCTTGGATAACGGGGTCAGTGCATTAAAAGAAATCATAGTTACGTACAGTTTCATTAAAATAATAAGTAAAAGTGATTCAGTGAAAAACAATCCATGACAATTTCAAGAACACCCCAGTGCATGACCATTTACTAATAAGTATACTAATATTAATAATAATAATACATCTGTCCAGAATGTAAATAAGAAAGAATAAAATAAATAGTATGATGGAGACTCTATGGACTGCGATGCATAGCCTGGAAAAACAGCTCACATGAAGTCTCCCCAACAGCTGCGCCTACACGCCAAGATGATCATCAAATAAAACTGTCTGATCCTGCACATTTAGTGCAGAAGTGTAGCATGAGTACATAAATGAACACTTACCCAGTGAGTATCTAGCCTAACCCCGAAGAAGTAGTGACTAGGGGTGATCAACATCGACACTTACTAGAGGTCTACCAAAGCAATATAATAAATCATGTACAGATATGAAGCACACAACAATAATGGGGTAAATCTATAAGTTACCTAATCTTCCAAATATTTCTTTTAAAGTATGAATTTCTCAGTCTTGTATTCTACCTCAAAAGCTCACATGTATCAAGTACTAGTAACAAGCGGATACGAAGTATCATATAAAATTCCAGGCATCAGTAGAAAGATAATCTCGTGAATGTTCGGACTGCCAGCGATATAACGCACGATTATGCCGAGGCCATTTGGCCCGATCCAGAATAATGTGTACACTGCCGAGGGTTGAGCGGCACAAACCATAGATGTATTTTTTATACTGTCGAGGCATTCGGCCTATTCCATAATAATGAAAGGAAGTTACCGAATTACATGACACGTGCTGACAATATAGTACATGAGAACAAAGTGAATATAATCTTTACCGTTTCTCAAATATAATCGGCCTAGTATGCATATATTTTTTCTAAATCAATTTCAATCATAAGTTCAATTACTTAAGCCAGCAAAATAAGTTCAAATAATTAAATTATTACATGATAAGGTCCTACGTTTACCCGGACATAAATATCCTTTAGCTACGTATGGACTCTCATCACCTCGTGCGTACGTAGCAACCAAAACTAGTATCACATAACAATTGCATCACCTAGGGGGTAGTTTCACCTTCACAAGGTTAGAAAAGAGACTTATCTCGATCCGAAGTTCCATAACCGGCTCTTACGCCTCTCTAACACTTCAATTCAAAGCCAAACAATCCGAAACTAGTCAAACAATCTGCAATTCAATCAAAATATACCCCAATTCTTATAATTAATCAATTTATAACAATTTACTACTCCGCTCTAAAAGCCATTAAAGTCAACCCTCGAGCCCATGTGCCTAGATTCCGAAAGTTTTTGAAAGTAAACTTTACCCATAGCATTACGAACTCAAATATATGATTTATTCCAAATTCCATGTCCAATTTTTGGTTTCCTCCCTAAGCAAGATTATGGTTGATTCTCTTTTTCGTCACCTTATTCCAAAGTACTCAATGGAAATTCGTAAAAATCAAACCGAAGTACAGAATGTTCACCCTTATTGGTCACCTTATTCTAATGAAGATTAACCAATTGGCGAGGTACGACAAATTTCTTTTTTCCCTATGTTTTGAAGTTTTGTAATGTTTAATTGGAAAAGATGATCTATAACCAAAGGTGCAGTGCCACAAACCAAAAACCACTATACGCCATGATGGCGCCCAACATCGTTGTTAGGCAAGCCAACACTTAACTTTTCATTTCATCATTTTTAAAATCATAAATCTTTCTTGGATAACGGGGTCAGTGCATTAAAATAATTCATAGTTACATACAGTTTTGTTAAAATAATAAGTGAAAGTGAGTCGGTGTAAAACAATCCATGACAATTTATAGAACATCCCCAAAATCCGGTGTCACAAGTGCATGAGGGATTACTAAGGAGTACAATAATAATAATAATACATCTGTCCAGAATGTAAATAAGATAGGATAAAATATATAGTACGATGGAGACTCTGTGGACTGCAATACGTAGCCTGGAAATGCAGCTCACATGAAGTCTCTCAAATAGTTGCGCCTACGCGCCAAGATGATCATCAAATGAACCTGCCAGATCCTGCACATTTAGTGCAGAAGTGTAGCATGAGTATGTAAATCAACACATACCCATTAAGTATTTAGCCTAACCCCAAAGAAGTAGTGATGAGGGGTTGACATCGATGCTTACTAGAGCTCCAACAAAGCAATATAATAATCATACGCAGATATGAAGCATACAACAATAATGGGGTAAATCAGTAAGTTACCTAATCTTCCAAATATTTCTTTTAACGTATAAATTTCTCAGTCTTGTATTCTACCTCAACAGCTCAAATGTATCAAGTACCAGTAACAAGCGGCTAAGAAGTACCATATAAAATGTCGGGCATCAATGGAAAGATAATCTCGTGAATGTTCGGATTACCAGCGATATAATGCATGATTATGCCGAGGTTGTTCTGCCCGAACCATAATAATGTGTACACTACAGAGGGTCGAGTTCCATGAACCATAGATGCATCTATTATACTTCCTAGGCGTTCGGCCCGCTCCACAAGAAAGGAAGGAAGATACCAAATTACAAGATAAATAATACAGTACATGAGCACAAAGTGAATATAATCTTTACCGTTTCTCAAATAACATGCAAAAAACTCAAGGTGATAAGGCTCGGCCTAGTATACATATATTTATTTCTAAATCAATTTCAATCATAAGTTCAATTACTTAAGCCAGCAAAATGAGTTCAAATAATTCAAATATTACATGATAAGGTCCTATGTCTATCCGGACATACACATGCTTTAGCTACGTACGGACTCTTGTTACCTCGTGTGTACGTAGCACCCACAACTCGTACCACATAAAAATTGAATCACCTAAGGGGTAGTTTCCCCCTCACAAGGTTAGACAGGAGACTTACATCGCTCTGAAGCTCCATAACTGGCTCCAACGCCTCTCTAACTCTTCAATTCAAAGCCAAACGATCCGAAACTAGTCAA
>AWOL01S0237016.1:0-11679 GCA_000715115.1 Nicotiana otophora | reverse complement strand
GTTGTTATTGTTTAAAATGTTCCAATCCAGGCTCGTTTATTTTACTTTTGGCAAACAGGCAAAATGGCAGACAATGAAAATAAGGAACCATGAAAAAGAAAAGAGAAGAATTTGGAATCTATGAAGGTCAAATACAGCAGCTAAAAGAAATTCAATTAATCACCAGCAAATAAACTAGGATTTCACACCAACGCAACCAATTGCTTTTAGGCTGACGGTTTTCCTTCAGTATTCGTACCCCACTCTTCGTCAGCCTCGTTTCCATTAACGAGTACTGCACCATCAGTAGAGTCAGCATCCACCACAACAGCCTCTTCTTGGCCCTCTTGTTGAATGTCATCTTCACCCGGTTCTTGCACCTCATCACCATTCTGTTCTGCAACCTGACCGGTTAAAGCAAGGGAAGCAATTACTTAACTGATTAGCTTTGACCAACAACGACAGGTTTAAGATAAAGTATAAAGAAATCGAGCTATTAAACTTTTTTTTTTTTTGAAAAAGGAATGAATTATCAACTTCACATAAACCTATCTGGGTAAAAGCAAATGGCTTTTCTTATTTTATGAAAATGATCACATGTAAAGAAAACAATTCTCATAAGAAAAATTAGAAGCATGTCCATCTTATACCTCATGATCCAACTCTCCATTTTCAAGTGGTTCTTCATCCACTCTCATGTTGCTGAAAGCTTCTACGAGGTTAGTAGTTGGTCTATCAGCATAATTTCCATAATCTGCCGCTGGCGGGTATACACCCCTACATAAAATAAGGAAAGCAACCAAATTGGTGCCAAATTTTCCCAGTGAACTTTTGTCTGTTAATGTAAAAGTTTCCTTTCAACAGACCATACATATTGGGATTAGAACACATCTTTTTGAGCTCATGCTCCAAGCAAGAAAGAAAACGAACAACAAATTGAGCAAAAGGTGTGACACTTGAAAAAAACAGGGAGCTTCAATAAGCAAAAGCAGGATCAACAAAAGCATTAATATTTTGAGAAGGCCACTGGCAGTTAGCGAAGAGAACATAACAAGATGCATGGGGGAAAGAGCAGTATATGATACCTTTCCTCCGCAACTCTAGCTTCAACAGAATGTGCAATTTGCCAGTGCTCAAACAAGTTAGGATATTCTTCAGGATCAGCCAAAGCTTCTGCAGCTTTCTGGTTAACCTGCATGCAGAAATTATGCAAAACAAGGTCAAAGATTTTGTGCTATACAGATGTTCATAATTGTCGTACAAACAGCATGAAGCCCAAACAGTAAACATGACATTTTCATTAACTACCAACATTTACCATTTTCAAACTTAAGGTCAAATACTTTGGTTAAAGTAGTCTGCATCTGGCAGGGGGGTGTGCATCAAGCCGTATTGGTTCCATAACTTAGGAAGAAAAATGCTTGTGGCACGATCATATGTAAAAAAGAAAGCACAGTAAAAGAAAAAAATAGAACGGTACTAACTACTACGCCTGGATTTGTTTGACACCTCGCTATCACAGGCTTAATGGTCAAGAAGAGTGCAGAGGTCTGAAGTTTCTTTGCACCATTAACTTAATGGTCAAGAAGCTTCATACCCGGCTACATTAAAGCTGAACATCCAAGTGACCGCTAACCTAGAGAATAAGCCAGCTCTGGAAAAACTTTCCATAGAGCACAAAGTACACAGAACAGCAAACACAAAAAGGAAGATCACTAACCTTACTGAGGTCCTTTCTCCAAATTGATACTATTTCAGAAACTTTACTAGGCAGATAAGATCTTGCCATAAATGCAGCCTCAGGTACCCGATTGCTGCAAAGAAAATGTCACATGGATATCATTACAATAAGAAAAATACATATATGTACTAAGATTATGAAAAAATATACCTGTCAACCAACAGCTGAATGCACTCGTCCACTTTACCCAACAGGAACATGCAAAGGAATGCAACATTGTTTTTCCCGTGCTCTTTTGCAAAAGAAGCTAGTTCAGTTATTCCTTCAGCATCTCCTAGAGAAGAATAGAGTAGCAACAAACCACTCAAGTCATTTGCATGCTTCAAACACTCCTCTGCCGTCTCAAGCTGCAAAACATAGTAAAACAGCAACAGGGTTATGAAAAAGTCTTGAAAAGTAAATAAGCACATGCAATTCGCAAAAGTAGTCTTCTTTTTAGATGAAGTGATTTCAATTTTGCAAAAGTAACATTACTAGAATGCTGCAAAAACCAACTCCAAAGCACCCTCTGCTACTTCACTACAAACAGAACAATAATCCAGGCTAGTTGAGTTAGCTATACGATCTCTAAAGCCATTTCGCTCCACTCGGTCATTCAAATACTCAAATAATTTGGGGTTCTCTAACATTTCTATTGACATATAAATATCTAAACGGACTAAAAACACTCCTAGTTATACAAGTTCTCTAAATCCATTTCGCTCCACTCAAACCGTGTTTCATTCAAATACTCAATAATTTGGGGCTTTCTAACATTTCTATTGACATATAAATCTCTAAACAGGCTAAAAACACTCCTAGCAAACACTAATTGGCTACAAACAGAAAATGAGGGAAAACTTTAATATATAACAGGACAACAAACAGAGTAGTCAAGTATTTATCCGATATAGAGTGATATACTTGCTCCTTCCTTCAACCAAGAGAAAGAGAAGTGTTAATTGCGTAGCAATCACAATAGCCGGTGCATCATCCTTAAGAGTCCTAAGTATAAATTTCTCCAGCAACATAAAAGGATATGAATCAAAGGTTTTCTGCAAACAAACTTTTTGGATACTAAAATTCAATTGAAAGTTAAAGGAAGAAGCTTAACATTTAAACTTTTACGTGTTTCTCTTTGAAAATTCAGTAAGTTTCAATTTCACTTGTCATAATTCCTTCACAAAAAGAATTGGCCCCAGTGGCAATAAGTAACAGTTACCCTTCCACTAGACATGGCTAGGTCACCCAACTGCTTCCATTTGGACTCACTCTGTGCCACTACGGCAATTTCCTGCATACATAGAAAGGACCAAAACTTTAACAACGTATAGTTCTTTTTCTGCAGCGATAAATCTAAAAGAAGAGGTGCTGCAAAGATAAACAACATTTCACTAGTTATTAGCCTCACCTTTGCAATATCTAATTTACCCAGCTGTATGGCTAGTTCAAATCTGTAGTCAGGGTCTGTAGCAACTTCTAATGCTTCCTCTATCATTCCACGTGATTCCAAGAAACGAGCAACACTGGTAAGAAGAATCATTCAATCAGACCCCAGGGAACTACAAACCAGCATGCAAGACCAAGCAAATGCACCCCCCCCCCCCCCCCGGAAAAAAAAAAAAAGGGCAGACTACTAGATATACACATGGAGAACTGCAAGGTAAAATTTCAGATGGAGTGGCCAGGTATAAATGAATTATTAAATAAATAAAAGGTTATTGTCTATATTAGTAAATAACTATATTGACTAGAGATAACAATGCCTACGAACATAAGCAAAAATCAAGACCTACAAACAGCTGCATTCCACACAACTTAATTGGAGCCAGTACAGCAACAGATATATACATTTTACAACATAAAATTACAACGTTCGCATCTGCAATTTTAAAGACCAAGTTCATCGCAACCATGTTTAAAAGTTTTTTAAAAAACAAATTGTAATCCTGCGCACAATTTATTTGTAATGTTCCCTAGAAAAGTCCATCATAAAGAGTTAAACAAGCAATATACCTGTTGTGATGCTCCTTAGGAATTGATGGTAAGACCTCATTTGCTCTATCCCAGTCGCCACGCATCACAAGTGTCTTGTACTCAATCAAGCCAAGGAGTAGAGTATATCCCACCACACTACAGGAAAGAAGATGAGTTCATGTATCTATTGAAACAAGTCCTGGTTTCCTTTATTAAAAGATCACACAAGCTTACTCACTTAAACTCCTTGTCAATCAGAAAAACCCTGCTCTGATTAGCAAGGTATCCGAGCAGGTACATGGGCCGGTCAAGGTGAAACATTGTGGTCACCTAAATTTAACAAAAAATTCATCGACGCACCCAGTATGAGAACATATGTTTTGCAGATAAAAGTGCCCAGAGAAGCAGTATAAAGAATCTATCATACCTCACCCCCAACACAATAGTTAAGTCTCCAGGAAGAATTATTGTAAATGAAGCAATCCCCAACCCAAATTCCAGTCCGGACCCGTTCATTTATCTCGTTAAGAAGTTCAAAAGCTTCTTCAACGCCTTGTTCATCTACTGATCTTCCACTATCTAAATGTGCAGAGACCACATCTCGCTGCATATCATCAAAACAGTAGGAGGATTGTTAATACAATAATGTACAGATTTTTTTTTACCACAAGTAACTTCAAAATTGGTGAAAGAGAGCTCTTACATTGTACTTAAGTATGTAGAATGATGTATCACTAGCAATTGCCACCAGATCACCACTGTCGGCCCAGTATAGATTCTGAAGAAGTTGAAGCAAAAGAACTCAGCAAAAAATTATAATTACCAGATAAAAGAGTAAAACGCCACCCTACTCTATATCAAGGTAAAGCTTTATATATCTTACTTTGACATTAACATCGATTCGCCGTATCAACCTGCAGTCAGCCCAATCATAGAAACAAATGAAATCATTCGAGCACATTGCCAATAAAGTACCACCATAGATGCGCTCAGCAGAGAAAGTAGGCCGAATGCTCTTCTTCTCCTGGAGAATATCCATCATAATTTACTTTTTCGGTCAGAATGTGAAAAGAAAGAAACTACAACTCGTTGCATGCTTCGGCTTCAAGATAAAGAGAAAGTAAATGCATTTAAAAAACTATTTAACTCATTCACGAGGTGAACTATTAACCTACTTGTCAAGCTCAGTCAGAAGTAATTCATCAAAACTTGAGGGTTTAAAGCAGAAATGCAGGGACAGAAGAGGAGCCGGGGGCAGGGGGAAAATTGGATTCCAATGTTGGAAAGAATGTATCATGAGACGAATCAAACAACAGCTAACGCAAAGCGCAAAAAATATGCAAACATTTCGGAGACATTTGGAAGGAAGAATTTGAACCTGGAAATTTTTGCTGAAGATCTTAATCTTTGAAGTACTTTCCCTCACAGCATATTCTCCATCCGAAGACCAAACAAATTCCAGAGCTGAGCCAAATGACCTATTTCTCCAAGCCAGAGCGGTATATATGATATATTCTCCATCTCCACAAACAACGACAAACCTTCCATTTGGATTATGCTTCAAGCTCTGTAAAGAAGAAGTGCAAGATCTTCAGTAAATTAACTTCAGTAGTCAATCTTCTAATGATAACCCAATTGAAACAGATGCCAACTACTATATTATACCCATACTCTTTAAACTACTATAAGATGGCAGTACAACAAAATCAAAACGAATTCTTCAAGTTTACCAAATAAGGAAACTAGGAAATATAAAAACAGCAACTCTAGGGAACAGCATCAACAATAATAAATCACTCATTCCACATATAAAGTTCACTAATGGCGTGTACGGTTTCAAATATATGGACTGCTCGTTTAACTAAAGGAATAATAGCAACAGCCTTTCACTAGGATGAGTAGTACAGTGTAAGCAACTTCAAACACTAATTCTACAAGACTGGCATTAACTATGTGAACCAATCTAATTCACTTGTTATAGAAAGGGTTACACAAGATTACACCAATATTTATATTCAGTAATCAAACTCACTTGTGGGTAGAGGTCACAAGTTCCCATTTCCTTGACAGCCAAAGGCAGTCTCTCTCCATCAGCGACCTGAGAGGAAAAGCAGACAAAGAATTCATATAACAATTTTGAGGCAGTGAGAACAATCAGGTGAGGAAAAGTAGAGGTAGCGTCGTGATGCCCTACTTCATAATCTGCCCCGATACTCTTGATGTTAACAGTCTGAACTTCATTGTGCTTAGCCCATATAACTTTTCCACTGTTATCCATACTGGCAACAGGTACTTCTCGACCAAGTTTTACCATGATGGTTCCCTCATCATAACCAATTACAACCCTGTACATATAGCACAATCATGATAACTACAACTAGCTGGAAAAAAAAAAGGTACAAAGGAACAAAATTAATATGATGATCTATTTCTTCTCTTCAATTTTTCTGTAGTTGCAGATATTTTGTCAATTTGCTAGGCCCACGGCTAACACTAACTTTTCCCTATTTCCTCGTCCAGAAAAACTTTCTCACTATGAACAAGAAGGAAACTAATTGAAAGGCAAATTGAAGTTACAAGCAAATGCACCAACTTCCAAAGAGAACAACGATACAGCTATAATTAATTGGAAAACTCACCTCCTTGAGTGTTTCATGTAACCAATTGCCCATACTCTTTCAAGACCATAATTCAAAGTGTTCTCAAGTCTACATGAAAATGCCAACAAACAAAAGGATTAGTAACTGTAACTTAGGGGCGAAGCTACATGTATTAAAGGGTGATCGATTGACCACCCTTCATCCAAAAATTACGCTGCGTATACCGGTAAAATATTAGGTTTTAGAGGTATATAAAATATACTTAACACCCTTTATTTGAAAAAAGAAATCCACTTCTTTCAAGTTTGAACACCCTTGGATAAATTCCTGGCCAGTGTAACTCAAGCACAAAGAGTTAAGAGAGAACGAGGAGTCAACAAGAAAACTCATACAAAACCAATTGACTCATCATTTCCATAACACAAAGTCATCAAAAGATGAAATGCCCTGCTTTTAAAAGAAAACTTTTACTCGAAAAATAGAAGTTCATCTTCTTAGAGGAAATATAATATATATGTTTTTAAGGTTAACCAATCAATTTCGACCCCCACACCCAAAAAAAGCTGAAAATGAAAAAGTAGCATCAGGTTTTTTGACACTAGATTCATTTTACCATGACATGTTCAGCTTCAGCCTGTAGATATAGAAAAATGGGAAACCTACTTCAGCTCTTGCATGAACAACAAAAAAGAGACTTCAAAAATCTTTTCAATGCACCAACTGATTTTGCTCAAAAGTATCTCATAAACCAAGGTCCAGCTTTAGTATAAGAGATGTGTAAATCCAGCACCATATGATAGATTATGTTTGTATAACACAAAAGCCCTGGGAAGGATATCCATTTATCCCTCAGTCCCAAACTCCAAACCAAAAAAGTTCCTCCCAGTAACAAGGACATGAAAATACCATTATAGTCTTGATTTTGACCCGAACCGATAATCTACATGGACCAATTACACTCGAAGTCCTTCTCAATATATGAATAGACTGAGAACGTAGAAATAAAATAAGAGGGTGAAAGTAACAAAAAAAGAAATGATGAGAAATGAGAAGTTTCTATAACATCTGAGGCTGTTGTTTGTTCATCCCAGATTAATTTTATTATGCCAATTTGAAGATCAGATTCGGGAAGGAGCATATGAGGGACACTATACAATTTTTACTTTTTTTCTTTTAGAAGGTATATGATTTTTACTTTTAAGGAATTGAAAAGAGAGAAAAGGCTGCGCTAAAAGCTGATAAAAGGGTCACATGTAACTTCTGTATTATATAATTCGATGCAAACAGTTCTTTATAGGAAAATGGTCATAATTCTGTCAAAAGAAAAGGGAGTTAGGAGATAGGCATTCAATTTGGACGAAGGAAATGGCAGATAAACACTTCATGCACCTTGGAAACAGCAGCAAATCTTAAATGGTGAAAGCACGGCTCTTAACAGATATATTACGACCTACCACTAACTTTATAAAGGTCGTCAACTGTAAATCAATATGAAAATTCACATAGCTTTCTAGTTACCTGGTTCAACTGATTTAGACAACTCAAAACAATAAAAGAAGAGGCCTTTCCTCTTAAAGAAATAGCTTAAATATGTCCATACACATGTAGAGCAATTAGTGTCTTCTCGAAGGTAATGGAACCAATAAGTATAGGACAACTTACTAGAAACAGTCATTTCTTAGAAACATAAGCAAATTCATTCTTTTGTCATTCATAAGAAAATTTGACTAAGCTTAGATGATTAGGTATCCAACCATTACCTATAAGTGGTTGCGTGCCATATACGAACAGTACCATCTTCAGAACCTGTAATTATAATTGGAAGATCGGGATGAAAACATACAGCTGAGACATTGTGTGTGTGGCCGTCAAGAGTCTGGACACAACTTTTTGTCTGATAGTCCCACACCTGTTTCATGGATACCAATACATTAAATAATTCAAGTTCTATATGTAAATAATAAGAATGGAACATGGGAAATGATAAAGACTGGCAAACCTTAGCAGTGTGATCATCAGAACCAGTAATTAGATAGGGTTTATCACCCCCAGTGAAATAGTCTACACAATTAACTCCTTTAAGATGAGCATCCAGAGTGAAGTTTGGATCAGGAGAGCCAAGGTTCCAGATCTGAAAAAGTTACAAGGTGAATGACATAAATATGTGTTAATCAATTTCTCTGAGGAGGGATGGAATGAGATGAAGGACAAATCCGGTTACCTTTATAGTCCGATCAAGGGACGCGCTAGCAAAAGTATTGGTGTCTTTTGGATTAAAGGTGACTTGCATCACATAATGGGAATGACCTTCAAATATTTGAGTGCATAACCATCCCTTCTCCCAATCCCAGAGCTTTATTAGCATGTCATCAGATGATGACAGCACATAAGGTAATGTAGGATGGACAGCCACACACCTAATATAATCTGTGTGTGCCTCGAATACTTTGACTTTATCCATGGTGTTGTAATTGTAAACACGAATAAACATGTCATCAGCACCAGCAACAACCCATTGCTTGCGTGGTATAAACTTAGCTGACCTAACTGCAAAAAAACAACAAAGGTGTTTTGAAAAAATTGCAAACCTTAAATGAAGCTAAAGGTTGCTTGGGAAAATCCTATTCGACAAAGAGACCACTTAAACGAACCTGGTAATTCAGTAACTTCAAAAGATTTTACCATTGTCTGCATCAAAATGAATTACCCATCAGCATTCTTATCAATAATGTTATCAAATCATATTTTGATCAATTTACAAAATGCTGATAAATTTTCTTTTTCATATCAACTAATCGAAGAGTTCAGATTTGCACATAAGCACCAGTAGCATCTCAGATGATTCAAAGAAGTGAATATTTCATTTGAGGTTTTGAAATCTTGTGAGAGCAAGTATTGGTTGCAGATAGATTTAGATTAATTTAAGGGACAGTTGTGGTACTTGAAAATAATCTGACTTGTAAGTACTCCATTGCAGCTAGACGATGTTATCCCTAAGGATGTAGAAGAAAAGGTAATTGATAGAGAACCAAAAGACACGCACAGGTAAAGAATAAATCAAAGTGACTCAAGTTCACTAGTAAACTTAGCTTTTCCAGGTGAACGACCAGTGCTAACGCCACAATCATTTTCACGTCTATAAGTACATATTGCTTGATATAAGGTAGCATTTCTAAAAGCTCTCTCTTCCCGGTTAACCATGTTCCTAATACTCAAACTTGCTAGCATCTTGCACCGCAATATTGGCTCCCTCCCTACGAAGTATCTGGGTTTACCTCTCGGGGAAAAAACATAAATCTTCAACTATTTGGAATGGGGTTCTAGAGTAAATGGAGAATAGTCAAATTGGAAGTTATAGAATCACTCTTATGAACAGTGCTCTCGACACTCCCCATTTACACCAGGTCTTTCTTTCCTGTTCTTAGCTCTGTCTTAAAACGCATGGATAAATTGAAAAGATACTGTCTTTGGAATGGCAACAAATAAACCAATCCTATTTGCTTAAGTGGACAGATGTTACTATCGACCAAAAGTTTGGTGGTCTCGGAATTAAGAATTTGGAACACCTTTGAAGTTCACTTGACGAAATGGCATTGGAGGTTCAACAAGGAGGAAACTGCACTTTGGAGGATACTATCGATTGAAAAAGATGCTCTCGAAGCTCCGTGGTGTACCAGAATCTCAGGTGCACCACATGATCAACTCTGTTGCAAACTTGTGTTTTCTAATAGGAAATGGTAGGAAGAATCAGCACCCAACGGTAATCGAAGTCCAAATCCCAAAAGAGACAAAAAAAACCTACGCGGTTTTTTTCCATCTGCCTAAGCCTCAGTAAGTAGAGTTACCGGTACCCGTGATGATAGAAATAGCAGGTACCTAGTGGAATAGTTAAGGTGCGTACAAGTTGGCCAAGACACCACCATTTATCACAAATCTATACTATATTAAAAGCACGAAGGCCATTAGCGAAATGTCGTTCGCCTTTTTTACCCTTAAAAGTAAAATTTATAGGGGATAAAGTAGTCATTTTATTATTTTCCTAATATTTAAACTTTCAAAATCAACTAAACTTTTATATATTTATTTTTTCCTTATTTGAATTATGTAATATACCATATTTATAAAGGAAAAGTAACAATACATAACATAGGAAAATCAGGATTTCTAGGTTTAAGAGTCTTTTTGTTTGTTCTTAGGAGTCTTAAAACCTCTGCGGCTAACTTGTGAAAAGATGTTTTGATTATTTGTATGCTTAACGATGAGGTCTGAGCTTTTCGTTATATTTTTTTCGCATCGTCTTCTTCGTGCGGTTGTTGATGTTATTTTCTTCTTCATGCGGTTGTTGTTTTGTTTTTGTTGATTACTTCTGTATTTCAGTGTGAATCTGAATCTTTTTACCTATAGTAAACATATATTGTGTCGTATTTACTTGAATCGGTCTTTCTATTTTTGTTGCAAATACTCATCAATGATTCGTTTAAATAATTGTGTAGTGTACGAGTCTATATAGTGCGGATGATAAAAGAATCATCTTTTTTGTGCATTAGGGAACTAAAATTCAAAAATATTAGGTTGAATAGAATTGGCTTGAAGGTACGTTACTATGACCCTAATTTCCTCTTTCTTATTTAAGTAGTATAGTTCCTTAACCAAAAATAAAGTTCTAAATAAACACAACTTTTGTGATGACAATTTAGTGCCAAAACAAGTACTCGGATGCTTCGGTTTCATTCATCGCAACTTTCAGGTTATCATCTCTTGCCTACCATTCTCATTTATGATATTTTCTACTTTGCAAGTAGATGTCCTGTATGCACCTATATACCCTCGTGCTCATAATTTATAATCTATCATGCAGTTCCTTCTTTTTTCCGTTTCCTTTTTTCTTTATAGGATTAGTGTGTTTTCATGTATTAATACCAACAATAACTTTCACGTTCGATTTCAATGAGATAATTATATTCGCTGCCTTTTAATTTTGTTATCTGTTTTGTCAATGTAGACTAAACTCTTGGTGTTCCTTTGGACACATGTGATAAAATTTAAAATATTGTTGACCTTTTCTTTATGTAGTTTTTATTTTTGTTTTCAGGCTGATGATTTTTTTTAAGAGCTTAATGAAAATACTTCGGTATATTACATTGGGCAACTATATTTTCATATATTTAAGCTTAAGGCTTGATTCGGTATGATTGACTTTCATATACCCCATCTTATTCAGATTCTCGAGTTAATCAGATAACAAGCTTATTACATGAAATCGATTAAACAATTTCTTTTATCACATGATGTAGGGAAGATTTAGGCCTCCAGTTTATTAGAAATGGAATAAATGCACACAACCACAATTCAACATGTCCACCAGGTTGTGGTAGCTCTTGATTCAACTGAAAATGTAGTACC
>AWOL01S0237002.1:6626-21176 GCA_000715115.1 Nicotiana otophora | reverse complement strand
ACGT
Source organism: Nicotiana otophora (assembly GCA_000715115.1). NCBI lineage: Eukaryota > Viridiplantae > Streptophyta > Magnoliopsida > Solanales > Solanaceae > Nicotiana > Nicotiana otophora. Next base: position 21,172 of record AWOL01S0237002.1, on the reverse strand, counting down.
AGGTGTGTTCCTTATAATGTTGAGTGAAGAGTTTCTTTTCTGCCAGCGGGGCGTAGGTGATGACATTTGAATTTGAATCTGGTTGCGAAAGTTAACTTGAGTGTCAAGAGAATGAATGCGATCTTAGTGGTTGATTGGGGTATTTTTATGGTTGGCGTTGCATGAGCTTGAGAAGAATTTTCGTTGAACTGGCTGCGGTATTATGGCAGTAATAAAGTATGGTTATTGTGAGTTATCAAGTATTTTAATCTATGGCTTTGAGCCAAGTGGGGGAACCTACTATTGCCAATTTAATTTCATGGTTATATGTTAAATTTTAGTTTTTGTCTGAGGCATACTTGTGGATTAGTTATGACTTGCAGAGGTTAAGANTGAGTTCAAACTCATAAAGATTAAGTGATTGCATAGTAATTGTGACTGCGAAAGGGTGTAACGAGATGCCAATTTAAGGCTAAGCAGGTGGGTTATCCCATGCGGAGTAATCTACGTAGGTGTGTTCCTTATAATGTTGAGTGAAGAGTTTCTTTTCTGCCAGCGGGGCGTAGGTGATGACATTTGAATTTGAATCTGGTTGCGAAAGTTAACTTGAGTGTCAAGAGAATGAATGCGATCTTAGTGGTTGATTGGGGTATTTTTATGGTTGGCGTTGCATGAGCTTGAGAAGAATTTTCGTTGAACTGGCTGCGGTATTATGGCAGTAATAAAGTATGGTTATTGTGAGTTATCAAGTATTTTAATCTATGGCTTTGAGCCAAGTGGGGGAACCTACTATTGCCAATTTAATTTCATGGTTATATGTTAAATTTTAGTTTTTGTCTGAGGCATACTTGTGGATTAGTTATGACTTGCAGAGGTTAAGATCGAGGATGACTCGAGTACTGAAATTCCTAAATACGGGTTATATTGCACTTTATGAGTATATGAAAATCATGGGATGAGTGAGTTATTATTTGTGAAGGATGTAGTGCGCACGTAGTATGAATTTGATCGGTGGTATTAAGGCAGGGTTACCTCTTTGAGTGTTGTTATACTAATGGGGAACGTGTCTTTCAGACGGTTTGGGCGGTGCAATTTAGATTTGAGCAAAGTGGGTGACTCTTGAGAAGGTTCTAATGGGTTCAAGATTTATATATAGCAATCAAAAAATATTTCGGATTTGTGTATGGATAGAACCTAAGATTTACATTTAATGGTGCCGGGATTTGCGGTAATTTTGTATGATTATAGATTCTACATTTTATTATAATAAATTTAAGAAGAATAATTTTAAATTCACATAAGGTATTTACAGTGTGAGTGTTACAGTTGTGGTATTTATGGAGATGCTTAAGAAGAATACCATGGCATATGGGCCTTAGGACAGTGTGTTTTTATGTTAGGATGTCTTGTAGTGAGCTTTGGTTAAGGATCGTGGAGTTCTGACAAGGAGAAGTATCAACTTGAGGGTAATCCAGAAGAAACTCAAAGTAAATAGGACAACTAGTAGTAGGCTAGACCAGTATGGTAATGGTATGCTCGGTTCTTTTAGGTAATTATGATGTGGAGAATTTATAGATATTTTGGTAGCAATATTCTTGGGTTTGGTGACCTGCGTGGCTTGGTCGAGTTAGAGGAATCCAGTTCTGATTGCTTGGTTATGTGTAAATGGATTCAAAGTGTTCTTGATGGTTTCTACCATGGCTCGAACTAGATATTTTCTACCGGTGTGGGGAACATGTTGTGTATCGTGATTTCCCCCTGGATGAGAGCAAATGGAAAGTTTCTAACTAACCGAGTATGCAATTTGTTGGTGACTCATTGTTGATAAAGATATTCTCATGCTTTTCACATGATTGCATGATAGATTCGGTGTGTTGTGCGGGATTAAACATTTACATGTACAAGGTGGCAGTTTAGTCTTAAAGGGAAGGTCCTGAATTTTGGACAATGTGGTTAGTTTCAGATATTTAGATGAATGTTATAACTGCTTGGTAATTCCTAAGAAGGGTGCGCATGTCAGAAGGCGCATTGTGTTTTGACTTATGGATGTTCATTGGTATTGCAATACTCACCTAGTTGATAGATTGTTGATATTCAAATTATTTCTATATGGCACGAAAGAATTATGAAAATATTTCTAGTAGGATGATCGTGCATGAAGAATGTGATAGTCATTCGAGTGTTGGAGTTGTGATCAGTTATGATGGTTCATGTGTTCTACGAATTGGGGGGACTGGGAGTTCTCATAAGCAAATTATTTCAGGGTTGCAGCATGTTTGAGGTGAGTATTTTATTTAAAATCAGTGGAGGCACTAATTGCATTAATTATTTGTGATAGATGCACGCTACGAGTGCGTACATATGTGAGGTTTGAGCCATGTGCATCAGAGCAAGTATTCATACTCGGAAGAATGCTTAGGCAAAGATATTCCTAGAGTTGACTGTTAAGCGTAAAGTTATAACGTTTCTTGTATTCATACCTTTGTCAAGAACTATTTGGGCTATACTTGAGGTTACAAAGAGGTTAATTCACTGAATGAATTGGGTAGTTACTATTTCTGCGTTAACTTGCCGATATGAGCGGTGATAGCATACTTTGCACCTGCCTACTCTATGGCGTGTTATTTATACCAGTCCAGGAGAATGAAAATCTTAATTCATTTATCATATACATTGTGTACTTATTTGATTGTTTTTGTATGATATGCTTGGACTAGAGGTCTATGACCATGCCAGGCGGATTACATTATTGGCACGTGAGTTGTCCATGCGGATCCATATACTGATATTATTGGCACGTGAGTTGTCCGTGCGGGTCCAGATATTGATACTATAGCATGTGAGTTGTCCGTGCGAGTGATGTTAATGTGAGCTCTAGAAGAGCTGGTTACTGTTATTAAATTTGTGTGTCTTGGTTCTACTATATATAATGAGCTTATAGCATTGCAGTTGTGGTGGTGCTTGTTGAACTTGCAATACGGTTCTCTACTTTGAGACATCTTCCATTTTGGGTACAAGGTTGCGCAGTTGTGGCTTGAGTTGTATTGGTGTGGCATGTCAGTGGGATAGTTGTGTTTAATAATATATGGTAATTGGACCTAGAATGGGTACTATCAGATTTTATTACAGTATATTGGGAGGATAATAGTGAAAGTCGTCTTAGAAAGTGATTATGATTTTGGTTGGAACGAGGGAGCTCCATGACTTGTTGATCTGATAAGGGGTTATGAGATTCTGCGTGATTCATTTGTTATCAGCAATGTACGAAGGTTTTGGAACGAGGTTTGACTTAATATAGGGTTTTATAATAGTACCGGGTTAGTTTGTAGTAGTTATTGTGATCGGGAATGGTGTTGCGAGCGTGTGAGTTGTGTAGTATGTTACGTGATTATATCTGGGGTTATGGTTATGGCTTGATACAACTTATTCCGGCTCATACAGTGTGTAGATGTGAGATTCGTGTCTTGAAGAGAATTCTAGATGTTGGAAATTTGGGTTCTAAGTTTTACGGACTAAAGTTAATGTAATAATCTTCAATTATATTGTATTGTGATGCCTATATGGAATAGGGTGGCGTGAGATCACCCCCGGGTACGTGCGTGGTAAGATGGAAAAATGATTTGATGACTTGAAAACAACTCTTGGCACGTTCGAGGATGAACGTATGCTTAGGTGGGGGAGAATATAATGACTCGGCCGATCGTTTTGAGTATTATAACCTCGTTCCCCCATTTACTTCTCAATTTATGCTCTATAATTATTATATGACTTGCCGGGGTAATTGGTTCGGATCCGGTGAGGTTTTGAAATAAATTGACACACTTACTCTCCAAGATGGAAGCTTAAGTTAAAATAGTTGACCAGAAATTGACTTATGTGTAAAGGACCTCGGAATAGAGTTTTGATGATTCTAATAGCTCCGTATTGCGGTTTTGGACTTAGGAGCGTGTTCGAAAAATTATTTGGAAGTCCGTAATTAAATTAGGCTTGAAATGACTAAAATAGAAATGTAAGTTTGGAAATTTAACCGGGGAGTTGACTTTTTGATATCGGGGTCAGAATCAGATTATTGAAATTGGAATAGGTCCTTTATGTCATTTATGCCTTGTGTGCAAAATTTGAGGTTTTTCAGACTTGATTTGATAGGTTTCAGCATCGACTGTAGAAGTTGAAAGTTCTTAGTTTCATTAAGCTTGAAATGGGGGTATGATTCGAGGTTCTAGTATTGTTTGATGTGATTTGAAGTTTCGACTAAGTTTGTATGATGTTTTAGGACTTGTTGGTGTATTTGATTGAGGTCCCACGGGCCTCGGGTGAGTTTCAGATGGTTAAACGAATGAAATTTGGATCAAACGGATCAGACAGTGGAGGCGTGAAGGCCCTCGCATCTGCGAGACCGCAGATGCGGCTAAGTGCATCACAAATGCGAAAAATGTTTGGGAAGAATATAAACTAAGGGTCCGAGAGTTTTTCTCACTTTTGGACATTTCAAGCACGGGTTGGACGATTTTTGAGCGAGAATTCACGGAAAAATGGAGGTAAGTCACTTGTGATCATTTCTACTCAGTAATATTGAATTATCCTCGAATAATCCGACTAGATTACGTGTTTTTGAGGTATAAATCGGGAATTTGGACCTAGGGATTTGAAAGTATGATATGATAATTTGGAGGTCGAGTTGATGTCAAAATTTGGTAAAGTTTATATGGTTTGACTCGTGGTTGAATGGGCGTTCATATTTTGTAACTTTTGTAGGGTTCCGAGATGTGGGTCCCAAAGGCGATTTTTGAGTGCAATTTCAGATTTTGTTGGAAAATTGGTATTTTCATATGGGATTAATTCCAATAATTTGTATTGACTGAATCAAATAAATTGATGCTAGATACGAGGCTTTCTGAGACCAATTCGCGAGGCAAAGGCATAGCCTAAAGAATTACACGGTATGAGGTAAGTAACATTTCTAAACTTGGTTCTGAGGGTATAAATCTCTTAATTTTGTGTTATATCAATTGTTAGAGGTGGTGCACATGCTAGGTGACGAGTGTGTGGGAGTGCACCATAGCAATTGTGACTTAAATAAATTCGGTGGAGTTGTAAAATTAAAGATCATGTTATTATCTAAATATTCTTTACGTGTTAGAGAAATTGAGCTGAAACTCGTATTAAAGATCACGTTTAGGCTACGTGCCTATATTTTGGGACCCATAGGGTCGTGTTGCTGTTGAATTTAATTATTTTAAAATGTACACTTCATACTTAGTCATGTTTATAAATTATGAGGATATTTGTGGTATCTAGGCTGCCCGCCTGCGCAGCCATATCGGCTTTATATATATTATTATTATATAGATCGGGGCTTCCCGCCTGCAACAGACCATATCGACTTTATCATTATATAGATCGGGGTTGCCCGCCTGCAGCAGGCCATATCAGCTTTATCATTATATGGATCGGGTCTTCCCGCCTGTAGCAGGCCATATCGTCTTTATCATTATACGGATCGGGGCTGCCTGCCTGCAGCATGCTATATCTGCTTTATATCACGCTTGGGTTGAAGGAGCCCCTCTGAAGTCTACACCCCCCACAGTGAGCGTAGATAATTTATATACGGGGTGGACTTCCTAGGGCATGGGCTTGCCTTACTTATTTATATTTGTGACAAATTTCCCTAGACATGGAACTTTTTCGAATCATTTACATTTGGGGATAAATTACCCTAGGGCTGGATTGGCCTTATACGGTATTGAATGACTGACTATCAGTCGATGTGTGTGTGTGTGTATATATATATATATATATATATATACACAAAATGGAATATCCCTGGGCTGGATTGGCCATAAACAGTACCGAATGACCAAGCGATTAATGATCAGGAGTACACGAGGTTTTCCACTAAGATGTCATATTTCTCATATCATGCAGTATTGATCTATCTTTCTTGTACTGAGTTTAACTGTTGAACTTGAAAGCATGCCTATATTGTTGTACCATTATTTATATAATGGATTGTACAAGCGGAGCTCGTCACCACTTTCAGCCCAGAAGTTAGTCTTGTTACATATTGAGTTGGTTTTATGCATACTACACTCTGCACCCCATATGCAAATCCAGGTGCTTTCGAACATGACGACTGCTAGATATGAGAGTGCTATCAATTGGAGACTATCAAGGTAGTTACCTGGCGTCCGCTGACCTTGACTCTCTTTCTTTCAGTTATTGTATTGTTCTATACTTTTGCACAATATTTTTATCAGTCAGACTTAGTATTCATTTAGATGATCATGTACTCGGTGATACCGGGTTTGGGGAGTATTTTGTATCAATAATTGTGAGGCTTTCTATTGAATTCAAGTATTACGTTTTCAAACTTAAAAGATATTATATTTTATTGAGGTCGTCGTCTTGCTTAGTATTGAGATAGACGCCATCACGACATGTTAGATTTTGGATCGTGACACAAATCCTCTGCCACATGTTTTTCATGCAAAAACAAAGTTCCATGCAATTACAACTATAAATAGCCACCATTAGTTACACAATTCTCCATTATCATAAACAAAAAGCTCTTTCTACTTGGCTTTCTTCTCTTTCTCGCCTAGCTTCTCTTATTTTCAATTTTATTGTAAATTTTCTCTGTCCTTATTCTCTTTTCAATCTTCTTGGATTATTGTAATATAAATATTTTATTTTTTCCTGTATCTTCTACATAAAATAGAGGTAAGCTTGTTTAATCCTGGAGAAATATTCACACTGCTGAAATAGTTTCTTAGTACAGTATCTAGCACTACTCAAGCTAGTTAGTGTATCTGCTCATAAATAATATTATCGCAGTATTGTTGTTATTTTTCGGTGTCATTTCCCTACAATCTATGAAATTTTGGATAACTCACTGATGTTGAAAATACTACTGATACTACCAATATTGGCACTACCTTCGCTGTTCCAGTCCCAATTGCGCTGCCGTATACCAGGCCATTTTCAGATGTGCCAAATATTGAAAATTTTGCCAATGAAAATTTCAAGCGTTGGCAAGAATGTATTTTCTCACTGCTTGATGTCCATGGTGTTGCACATGCACTGTTGCATCCATAACCTAGTGAAGGCGCTGATAATAAAATAGTGAAATCTTGGTAACATGCCAAGGTATATCATCATACCATATTGCAAACTATTTCTAATGAACTGTTTGACGTGTATTGCAGTTATAAGGAAGCAAAAGCCATCTAGGAAGCTTTAATTAAAGCATTCACTGCTGAAGATGCTACAAAAACAAATTGTAGTAGGAAAATTTTATCAGTGGCAGATGAGAGATAATAAAGAGATGAACGTGCAAATTAATGAATATCAAAAATTGCTAGTAGACTTGAAGACCGAGGGGATGTTATTACCAGAAAAATTTACTACTGGAGTACTGATTGAGAAGCTGCCCGACTCATGGAGTGACTATAAAAATAACTTAAAGCATAAACTGAAAATTTTCACCATTGAGAAAATTTTGACCCACATCCTAATTGAAGATTCCAACATAATAGAATCTGCCAAATCTAGGATGACAGCTCTTAAAGCAAATTTAGTACAAAGCAGCAACAACAACAACAGCAAAAGGTACGATAATAAGTCTCAAGGGTATAAGCCTAAAAGTCCTAACCTTAAAAGAAAAAAAGGATCTTGTTTTGTTTGTGGAAAACCAGACCATCATGCCTCACAGTGCAGGTACAGAGCAAGAAATGACAAAGGAAAAACTAATACTCCTAAGGCTAACTTAGCTGAAGGAGGTGATATTATTACAGCTGTCATTTCTCAAGTAAACATTGTAGCACATGCAAAAGAACGGGTGGTAAACTCTGGGGCTACTCGGCACATTTGTGCAAATCGAGAAGCATTTTCCTCTTATACTCCTTTAGAGGATGATAGAAAAGAGGTCTACCTTGGTTAAGGGTAAAGTTCTCCTGAAACTCACTTTGGAAAAAACTTTAGCCCTTGTTGATGTACTGCATGTTCCTACTATGAGGGCAAACTTGATCTCTGTATCCTTATTGGGAAGAGCTGGTGTGAAAGTGTCACTTGAATCTAATAAGATCATAATGACCAAAAACAATGTGTTTGTGGGAAAGGGCTATTGTAACCAACGACTCTTTGTACTTAATGTTTCTGATGTTATCAATGAAAATGTATCTGTTTCTGCTTATATGGTTGAGTCTATTTCGCATGCTAGACTAGGACATATTAATATCGCATATATAAGAAACATGCAGTCACTAGGCTTAATATCTGGTTTAGACCCAAACAATATAGAGAAGTGTGAAATATGTGTTGAAGCTAAGAGTACTAGAAAGACTTATTTTTCTGTAAATAGAGAAACTGAATTATTATCTTTGGTTCACACTGATTTAGGGTATTTAAAACAAACCATTACTAAAGGTGGTAAAAGGTATTATGTGACTTTTATTGATGATTTTTCTAGATTTACTAAGTTGTATTTGCTTAGAAATAAAGATGATGCCTTTAATGCTTTTATTTCTTATAAAACCGAGGTTGAAAATTAACTTTGTAGAAGAATCAAGAGAATTAGATCTGATAGAGGTGGAGAATATTTTTTTTTAAATGATTTTTTTGAAAAAAATGGAATTATTCATGAAGTAACTCCGCCTTATTCACCTGAATCAAATAGAGTAGCTGAAAGAAAAAATAGAACAATGAAAGAGACGATGAACTCTATGTTAGTTAGTTCTAATGCTCCTGATAATTTGTGGGGTGGAGCTATGTTAGCTGCATGTCACTTACAAAATATAATACTACATAGAAGAACTGGAAAAACTCAGTATGAATTGCGGAGGGGTTATAAACCTAACTTGAAATATTTAAAAGTGTGGAGGTGCCTTGCTAAAGTCCTTTTGCCTGAACCTAAAAAGAAAAAAATAGGTTCTAAAACTACTGATTTTATGCTTATTGGATATTCTGAACATAATGTTGTATATAGATTTCTTGTTTTAAAAAAAGTGATGTTCTTGATTGCAAAACTATAATTGAGAAAGAATGCTGAATTCTTTGAATATATTTAGCCCATTGTCTGATAAAATTTCTCATACACCTGTTGAAATAAATAGTAAAATTACCTCTAATGAGAAATTAAAAAGGAGCAAAAGGCCTAGGAAAGAATATTTTTCTTATGGAAATTATTTTCAAACTTTTTCTTGTTGATAATGAACCATCAAATTATTTTGAAGCTATATCTTTTTCAGATGCTAATATTGGAAAGAGGCAATAAAAGTTGAAATTGATTCTATTTTAAAAAATAACACATGTATTTTAACTGATTTACCTCCTGATGCAAAGCCTATTGATTGTAAATAGATTTTCAAAAAAAAATTAATCCTGATGGATCATTAGATAAATATAAAGCTCGGTTAGTAGCAAAAGGATTTTTTTCAAAAATAAAATATAGATTATTTTGATACATTTGCACCAGTGACTAGAATTTCTTCTATTCGAGTTTTAATTGTCTTAGCTTCAATCCGTAAATTTTTTATCCACCAAATAGATGTAAAAACTTCTTTTCTAAATTGTGATTTTGAAGAAGAAATTTATATGGTTCAACCTGAAGGCTGTGTCATTCCTGGATAAGAAAATAAAGTTTGTAAATTAATTAAATTTATTTATGGCCTTAAACAAGCTCATAAGCAGTGGTATGAGAAATTTGAACAAGTCTTACTGAGAGATTGATTTTCTTCAGTCGAGGTGGATAAATGTGTTTATACTAAAGTGGTAAATAATGATTATGTGTTAATATGCCTGTATGTTGATGACATATGTATATTTGGTACAGGTTTAAATATTGTGCAGAGTACTAAATTATTTTTGTTTGCTAATTTTTATATGAAAGATCTGGGAGAAGTAAATACAATATTGGGAGTTAAAGTTATGAGGAGTGAAGATAGAATAATGTTGTCACAAGAACATTATGTTGAGAGACTTTTTAAGAAGTTTGAATATTTTAATATCACATATGTGAGCACTCCTTCTGATGCTAACTCTCAGTTGAAAAAGAATAACGGTGAGCCAGTTGCTCAATCTAAATATGCGTAGATTATTGGTAGTATGATACATTTAATAAATTTTACAAGGCATAGTATAGCATATGATGTGTGTAGACTGAGTAGATATACTCATAATCCCAACAGAGAGCATTGGTCTGCATGGGATAGACTAATGAAATATTTGAGAGGAACCATGAATTATGGTATCCTATATAGTGGATTTCCTTCTAGTGTAGAAGGGTACAGTGATGCAAACTGAATCTCTGATTCAGATGAAACAAAATCCACTAGTGGTTATGTATTCATCCTGGGTGGTGGTGCAATATCATGAAAATCAGCTAAATAGACGACCATTGCTAGATCGACTATGGAATCAGAGTTTGTAGCTCTGGAGTTAGCTGGTTCTGAGGCTGAGTGGCTAAGAAGCGTTTTACCTAATATTCCTTTAATAAAGGACGTATTGCCTTCTGTATCTATACACTGTGATTGCCAGACGACAATAGCTATAGCAAAGAATAAATCTTATAATTGTAAAAGTAGACACATGAAATTGAGACATGATGTCATAAAATAATTATTGAGAGATGGAATAATTTCCATTGACTATGTGAAGTCAGAGATAAATTTGGCCCCTCTGACTAAACCTGTGGGAAGAAAATTAATTATTCAAACCGCAAAAGAGATGGTGTTAAGGCCGACATGTTGTCAATAGCAATGGTAACCCAACCTATGTGATTGGAGATCCCATGAAGTAGGTCCATATGGGTAATAACAAGTCGATATTGGCACTGAAGCACTAAAAGAGAGTGCTTGACTGCTACTAATTGAGAGGCTGATTTATAACTCTTAATGAAATTCATAGTCCTTATGGATGGTGTATTTAAAAGCAGTATTCACTTGATGAATTCACCTATATGAGAGTGAAGTGGGCCACTCCTATGAGATTTTGGCCTAGTCTCTAGAGCTCTCATGAATAACCAGGCACGCGCATGGCCTAAGTGGCGCAAAAACTGCATTGAACATCAAAATTGTGAGGGTCAAAATGTGATTGATAAAATCTCTTACTTACAATAAGAATTATTGGTTTATAGTGATATTATATTTCACCAGTAATTCGGTGAGTTATGTTTTATTGGTATAAGTTTAGTTCATTGTCCAAAAGAAACCAAACCTATTATATTTGGACCATACAAATCCAACAAATTTATTTTTAAAGGTTTTTAAAATAATAGGGGACTGTGGCAATATTTTAAAGCGTTTTGGACAAATATCTTAGCCATTCCAGAAGGCTATGTTAAGTGGCAAAAGAAGTGTAAAAAATGGCAAATCCTCTGCCACGTTTTTGCCATGCAAAAACAAAGTTCCATGCAATTACAACTATAAATAGCCACCATTGATTACACAATTCTCCATTATCAGAAACAAAAAGCTCTTTCTACTTAACTTTCTTCTCTTTCTCGCCTAGCTTCTCTTATTTCCAATTTTATTTATAAAGTTTCTTTGTCCTTATTCTCTTTTCAATCTTGTTGGATTATTGTAATATAAATATTTTGCTGATTCTTGTATCCTTTAAATAAAACAGAGGTAAGCTTTTTTAATCCCGAGGGAAAATTTCACACTACTGAAATAGTTTCTTAGGACAGTGCCCATCACGACTCAAGATAATTAGTGTATCTTCTCACAAATAATATTATCGCAGTATTATTTTTATATTTCAGTGTCATTTCCCTACAAGATGTCCTATAACTGACAATAACAATAAGTAAGATATTCAACATGTCAATCTAATGGAAATTATATAATTAGGAGGAATAATCTAAGCAATAAAAGCTAGAACAAAGAAACCTTCCACCTGGGAATGATTTGATGACAGATCCTCAAACAGTCGAAACAATCGAGAAACCCTCGGATCTGGCAAGAATTTTAATAAAACGTAAAGTCTTGTATTGAGTAAAGAATAAATCTTTTGTCAAAGTGTTGTCCTTACAAGAATGAATTTCACATGTCTTTCCTCTCTCTCTCTTCCTTTTATTTATATGGGATCTTCTCTCGAAAAATCCAAATGTAAAGAATATTCACTAGAATTTTCCCTTCCTGATTCCATTTTGAAAACTAGTCGTTACAGCTCTATCGTCAGTGTTCGATCACGACCCTCCTCAAATCTTCGACCATGATCCTCGTTGATGACTTGACTGTGACTCTCCTCGAATTCTCGAATTTGGTCCTCCTCGGTATTTTGACCACGACTTTCTCAGACTCCTTGACCTCGGCCAATATGACTTCACGGCCGTCTTTAAATGATGATTTGTGGATCCTTCGCGCAGTGTAATTTTGACCAGAATATCTTAAAGGTAGATTTTTACCCATACAGTTAGTTCTTCGGCTTACTGAGACTGGCCTTGGGCAGGTTTAATGAGCGGATTATACTCATTGCAGTCAAAAATGATTTGGCGAGCTGGTAAATCGTAATGATTGAGGCGGAGTGGCCAATGTGGTCTTTTGCAGGCCATAAATATTTGATACCATACTACCCATGATTCAAGGTGATATCACGATGTCTTGCGTCAATATGACGCGCGTTCCCAAGGTGTTTCTTCATTTTGCATGTGACTCCTGATTGGACATGCCGCTTCGATTTTTGTGCCAGATAATGATGAGGCGACTTTTCAGTTTCGATGCTTGAATCCTTCTAAATAGAGGTATAAGGATGTGATTTCAAAGTTTGAAGAATTCCGATTTTGAAACCTTATATTCTCATCTTTCCCCTATTGCTGTGCAACTTTCTTTCCTGTTCTAGCGATCCTCGCCATTTCTAATTCTTCTTTGTTCGCGCCTCCTTTTGTTTTGTAGAAATATGTATAACGTTCCTTCTGAATCCAACAAGGGGAGCGATGTGGTTCCTTTGTCGATGGTTTTTCCTCCTCATGCGGGGAACTTCTCTACCACCGCCGTCGAGGATGAAGGCTTCCCTAAGGTGGATGAGTTAGTTCCTTGGAACCCCGTTGTTAGGTGTGACTTCTCGAAGTTACCCCAAAGTCGACCCTGAAACCTTTAAATTGTTGATGAAAGAGGATGATTTGACAGAGCTCAGGGCTAAATACGGCATCCCTAACCATGTCGAGTTGATCTCCGCTGGGTAGGATAAGGTGAAGTTTCATCACCCTGGGTACTGTGCTTTCTATGCCTACCCCTTCCATGTTGGCTATACTTTTCCTATATTTCCGCTGCCGGAGGAGTTCTGCTGCCACTATGGCATTTTCCCGGCCCAGCTCGCGCCATAGATTTAAAGCCCTCACCCGTGCGTTCATAAAGAGGAAGAACGCCAGGGACTATGATTCCGCTCCTTCTTCGGTAGTTCCATCTTTGACTCTCGCCCTGGTTCCTCCTTTGGTTATTATTGTCGCTGCTCGTGCCTTGGCTCCTTCTGTTGGTACGTCTCAGTCTGCTCTCCTTTGACATCCTCATTATACCGTCTCACAGATGAAGACGAGGAGGAGCTAGCAACCGGTGAAGAAGACTTAATGCCTTGCAAGATGAGGCCTATGGATACTAATGACAGGGTCACACATGCCGTCGATGAGGAGGGAGGTGATTTTTCGTTGCGCGAGATGGTGACTATCATTATTGGAGACGAGGTGAACTAGCATCAGAGATTCCAGGGTTGGCATAGGCCGATGTTGACGCACCTTCCCCCGTGAAGAAGGACACAGATGGAACGGCAAGCGGGGTCTTAGACACTTTGCAGAAAGATAGGCCATCGACTTCACAACCGGCTGACGATGCTTATTTGCCGACCATTGAAAGGGCAAAGGCGTTGCTGAGGAAAGCTACGAAATCGGCTCGGATATTGATGCCGGTGATCTCTGAATGATAGTGGAAGGTTTCACCCAACTTGAGGTAAGGTTGGAGGGATCCACGAGGATCATCGCGATCCCTATGGATCGTGACCTGTTAAAGAATACGAAGGACGTGGTCCCCAGCCTCGGCCCCTTTTGTTCCGAAACCCAAGGTAAGACCCTGAAAGATTTGGATAATGATACGTTGTCGAGGAGTATTGCTGGTCTCGCCCTCATAATGAGTTTCTAGCGTTCTGTTTTCTCTCTCTTTTTATTTTATTTTATATATCCTTTTTTTTTCTGGTTGCAGACGATGATATTGGAGTTTGAGAGTGATCGAAGGGAGGAGAAGCGTAGGGAAATCTTTCTGAGATTGCAAAACAAATACTTTGAGTGTCACGGTCCAAAATCTCACCTGTCGTGATGACGCCTATCTCAATACTAGGCAAGCCAAAAATCTCAATAAACCACCGTAAATTTTAAATTTGAAAAACTAATAATTACATTCAGCAGAAGAAACTCACAAATTCAAATATAACACTCCCAAACCCCGGTGTCACTGAGTACATGAGCATCTAATATGGATACAAAGTTTGACAGACAAAATCACTGTCTAAAAATATAGAACAGTACAAAAATTAAACAAGAAGGGAATCAAGTCTGCGGACGTCAAGCAGCTACCTTAATAGTC
>AWOL01S0237001.1:0-12194 GCA_000715115.1 Nicotiana otophora | reverse complement strand
TACCAAGTAAGTGCTTCCCCTGTCAAGCTCCTTATGAACAGCTTCATTCTTAACTTCTTGTTTCTTCCTACTCCATTAAGATTATCACAGTAGGCTCTCAAGTATGCATGGGGATCACCTGTCCCATCAAATATATCAAACTTTAAAAGTTTGTACCCTACCGGCATATCCACATCAGGATGGATACACAGATCNTTCTGTGTTGAATCGGAAGTGATTAATGAAATTTTCCGACATATCATGCCATGCCCTCCAGTTTCATGGATCTTGTCGAGTATACCAAGTAAGTGCTTCCCCTGTCAAGCTCCTTATGAACAGCTTCATTCTTAACTTCTTGTTTCTTCCTACTCCATTAAGATTATCACAGTAGGCTCTCAAGTATGCATGGGGATCACCTGTCCCATCAAATATATCAAACTTTAAAAGTTTGTACCCTACCGGCATATCCACATCAGGATGGATACACAGATCCTCATAGTCTAGACTTTAGCTCCCTCAAGTGACCTGAAGGTTCTTCATTCATTTTCTCAATGCTCGTAATTGCTCAGACACTAATTCCTCCTCCTTATACCTAGCTTCCCTCTCCATTTTGGCATATTGGTCAATTTCATAAGGCATCCTGACTGTGATAGGTGATGTGAAGGTGGGTTCTAAAATGGCATATACGGGAGGAACATATCGCTCCTGTGCAGCGGTATGTGTCGCGGGTATGTGCTGGTTTTGGTTAGTAGTAAAGGTGACTCCGTCACGGGGAAGGGTGTGAACTGTGTTGGTGGTAACTGGTAGGTTTTGTGGCATTTGAACATAATTTGGTACATAAGGAGTGTTTATGGGATGATTTGGTGGGTTTGCAGGGGTTACTGGAGGTATAATCTGAGTGGTACAGACCGAAGTTAGGGTATTATTTGTCTGGCGAGTAGTAGAAGGAAAGTGGTCGGGGATTGATTCAAGAGAAGGAAAACAGGGTGGTTGTGGGAGCGTCGTCACGACCAGATGTGCCAACTCCTGGATGTGTTGTACTTCCTCCCTCAAAGATTCCATCTCCTGGGCCATCCTGGCCAAATATTCGTCACTCCTCGTATCGCCCTTCTCTCCCGATCTCCCCGTGCTATCGGCTACTACCAGAGTGTTTTCAGTTGGGTTATCTGTTGCAGACATCTTCCCTTTCGATCTTGGGTTGTACTGTGGTTCCGCCAGTTTTGGGTCAACACAAACCAACTTTTCTTTGGGGAATAATAATAAAGTAAGAAAAGACAAGAAAGAAAAAGAAAAAGAACAGAAGTCAGTTTCAGAATTTCCACAAATAATAGGCACATAAAGCAGTTAGTTTACATATTCAGGCAAGCGCGTTCTCTTCAAATATGTGGGACCTCTCTTTGCCAGAGGTAGGGCTAAGTCGCGAATTTTTGACAAACCATTAGATTTGACACATTCAGACCCGAAGCAAATTTTGCTTTCATTGATAGTGTTTGCATTGTAATAAGCCGGAGCAGAGGTTACATCATTGTTTCCAACATTCACAGAATTACATGGGCTAAAAAAAACTTGCCCTTAGGGAAATGAGAAAGTTTGGGATAAAGATACAAAGTGGGAAAAAGGGGGAAATCAACCAACTTCTAGTAATCATTCCCCATCTCCTCTTCTTCTTCTGGTTCTTCCTCCGCATCTTCTTCAAATTCCTCTCCATCATCATTGAACTCAGATTCTTCCTCTGGATCTTCCTCCGGTTCTGTCTCGGACTCAATTTGGATAAACTCCACTACTCGATCATCATCATCGGCGGGTGGCAGCATGTGATCAATTGATCCCAGGACCACTTGGCGATGCATAGAGGTAGTCACAAGATAGTATGGCAAGATCTCATGATAGATTTGCAAAGCCACCACTATATCCTCCAGCTAGGCTATTCCTTCCCTACTTGGTCGGGCTAGCTCATCTTCTTCGTTGATCCAGACATAATATTTCGAAGGTAGTCACTAGTTTTGACCCATTGGTATTGTGACCAGATCATTCCACTCTTCCTGAAGCCTTTTTATCCTTGGTATTGGGATATGCCCATTGTACTAGTCCTCATACAGTGTTGTCCTCGTCCAGAGAGGTACATCCTAAATCAACCTGAACTGCCTGAGAACTCATAGAGGTGAGTACGACTGGATGCCCTCAAGTCCTATCAGCTCGATAAAATATTTCTGAGGAGTCCTCAAGATTGCTCTTCCGCCTAGCCATGACAACTTCTAATTAACCTATTCTCAACTTAAGTTAGTCAGCATCTCTCTCCACTCTTCATGTCCGTGCGGGGAGACCCAATGTCTCATCCTCTCATTGTGACTTCGAATCATGTTGTTGACGCCCACAAAGTAGTCAATTGTGGCCTCTCGCTGAAAGAATTACTCAGTGGCGCAGATTTGAAGCAGCAAGTTACAACCCTAGAAGAAATCATATCCCAGGGAACATGCGGATAAATCTCTGAGAACCTCTGCTAACACTATAGGACCAGAGTAGCTTGCAGGTTGACTCGAAAGCTTGCTAGAACCACGGGTAGAAAGTTGATATTGATTCATCCTCTTTTTTGCGGGAAAATCAGCAGTCCTAGTAGTGCCAAAGATAAGGTTATGGGCCAGAGACTCTCCCACATTGTCTGATCATACTGAAATTCTCCCAAGTACCATCTATAGCTTTCACGATGTCTGAACTTGTCAAACAATTGATCAAACCTTACACATCCATCCTCGATGTTTCTCAAACCCCGACTATTTGCCAGACCCAAAGCATCAAGAAATATGTAGCCGGGCATGGTGACTGGTAGTATCAGTTTCTTCCTTGTAAATG
Source organism: Nicotiana otophora (assembly GCA_000715115.1). Taxonomy (NCBI): domain Eukaryota; kingdom Viridiplantae; phylum Streptophyta; class Magnoliopsida; order Solanales; family Solanaceae; genus Nicotiana; species Nicotiana otophora. The sequence continues at coordinate 9,365 of AWOL01S0237001.1, read as the reverse complement.
GTAGCTCCATTAAACTAGTAACTTCTTCCAGTGTTGGCACTAACTTGCAATCATCAAACTTGAAAACCACCTTGGCCGGGTCCCAGAACTCTATCAGCAGGCGAGTAAGCACCTTATCAGCTAAGGTGTTTAGCAAGGCAGTCACTGCTCCTAGATGTGTCCCGATTTTGTCTCCATGTTCTCGGCAGATATTCTTCCACCATTGCTTTAGCTTGTGTGGTTCTCCCATCACCATATTGATCTCGGGGATGTTTTGGTTGATTTCTATTTCTGAAGTGGGTCAAGAAAAGTGTTTGAAAAGTTTTTGTTTCGGATCTTAAGTGTCTCGTCATGGTTGGTTCGTCTTTCCACAGAAGTTATGTCATTGGGTGCATGACCCGTTGACATTTAGGTGGATTTTCTAACTGTGTATCGATGCCAAGGACTGACTCACCTAAGGTTTATGCAATATGACCTATGTATGCTAGACTAGAGTGTTTTCTATTTTTGAATTGGACTGTAGACTATGAGAAGTTATGCCAATTGACCTGACAAAGCTATTCTCTGAAACTAAAGAATTTTGAAAGAAGGTTCGGAGGGGCGTAAACGACAACCCTCACGTGTCATTGTATGTGATAGTGTACTACCAAGACCTGATAGGAAGAAGTGTCGCCATGTTGTTGCACCCTATTTTGCGCGAGTTAAACCAGGATTCAACTTGTGGTTTCCCTGTTGATGATAAAATAGAGTTGCCACCTAACATTTAAAAGTATAGTAGGATACCTATTTAATTAGTAAGGTCATTTCTTTATTAGTTTGCTAACCGGTGATATTGTGAGTAAGGGTTATTGTTCTTCTAAGGTGAAGGTGTTAGGCACATCTTCAAATCTACCTGAGGTAGCTCCATAGGACTTAGACTAGATTTAGAGGATTAGTTTTTTATATTCTACTCAACAAGTGTTAGGGGGTATGACTTACTATATATATCTAACTTAAAACATGATATTTACAAAGAGGATGTGTAGTTTTAAAAGGATATGAGTTTATGAAAGAGTCTTTGAAGATAATAGTTGTATATATAATTGAAAGAGTTTAAAATGTGTGCATGATGTTTATGTTTATGAAACATGTGAGAAAGGGGTAAGTTATAAAACGCTTTGTACTTAAAGAATGTGGCTATTCATGTAATTCCAATAAAATAAAGATGTTGTAAGAAAATGAGCCTAATATGCCTTGACTTTCAAAATCTCAATTCTTAGACTTTTTAAAAATCCTTTGCTGGGCGGCAGCACTTTGTTTAGAAAGACTCGGTTTTCTTTTAGAAGCCTGGTTTTGGATTTTATTTTTGTGTTTTGAAAAGAGATATTGTCGTCCATTGCTAAGTTATTTTAGCTTCAAAGTCTTCATAAAATGTTAGTGAAAAACATAAGAGATTAGCAGAATATGATTCACATATTAAATTTAATTACTATTGAGCCTAATGCTTCGTTTAATCCTATATCCTTTAGGGCTTGCCTAAGTTGCTTACATGATTCAAGAGATAAAGTAAAGCAATTAATCATATATGATAAGTGTAGTGTCATATACATGTGAGAAATATGAATAGCAGAATACAATAAAGCAGTAAGGAGTAAGGAAGGACTCTGGTTTGGGCCTGAAAGAGGTGGGTCCAACAAACAGCAGGAACAGGCAGCAATGGGCTTCAGACTCCCAAGTGCGCAGATACAAGATTTGGGCCTGAGTTCTTTAAGAACTCAACAGGCCCAATGGTTATACATGTTCAATAAAAAAAGGTCATTAGATATGCTACTCTATGAATATAGTCATATATGAAATAGATTGGTAAATAGCTTCACAAAATTATAACACCAATAGTGATATGAATTATGAAAAATCATACTGATGTGGGGTCACATATGGTGAAGTGATTTACATTGAAAATCTTTCGTTGTCATTAAACACTAAACCTAAAGGGATTAATGAATGTCAATATATTAAGTGCTAAGGGTAAAGTTTCATTCAAGGCCAAGGCTTTCTTTGGATCCCTAATACTTCAGAGTTCCCAAAGATCTCAAGGCCTAGTGCAGTGCTTGTGTCAAGGAGAGTAGCCCAACCAAGAGCTAAACTCTACTCCTAAATACCCCTAACCACTCGCACTCACTCTTTCCCACATGTTTAAGTGCCAATGTGGAACTTTTAATATAAATCTCAACACCACAATGATACCCTGACACAAAAGTACAAATACATCTCCCATGATAATTAATGTAGAGTACTACAGGACTACAAGACAACCTATTGACTTTGTTGTAACAATATTTCAAAGGTAAGTGCATGATTCACTATGAATGACATGCTAAGTAGACTCAAAAGAAATCAGCTTCAAGCATAGATATAGGCAAAGACATTATTAGATTACTGTTAAGGAACCATACACCTGAGATCATAGGTCTTAAGGATAGGGGAGCATATGATTCAAATCTGTAACAATCCATGAGCATATATACACTTATCTTTAACAACTTTTAACTTGATTAATCAAAGATTGATTATGACCAAGTCCTAACATACAGGTCAGTAATTCCAATTGAAACTCCTAAAAATTATTAACAAAGATATATACTAACAGTTTCAGTTAAACTCCAAATGAGCATTAGGAGAGGGAAGATTGACAATTACAGTTAAGGCTTCCAAGCAGCATTACAGGTTAACCACTACAACTGGTACTTCCTAAAGGATGCTAATGTAGACATAGATTAACAACTTCAACTAGAGATACAGCTCAGTAACCTCAGTTAAGAGGCACGGGTTAATGACTTTAATTAGAAAATACAAAGAGTATTGATAGAGATTCAAAACAGCAATTCACGGTTAAGACTTCTACAGGTATTATCAGAGATACGAAACTACAATCAGAGTTTTTAAAAGTATTAATAAGGTTACAGGTTCGCAACCTAGATTAGAAGTTCTAGGAGTATTAACAGGGTTACAAATCAACAGAATGCAATTAGGACTTCTAAAGATATTAACAAAGTCACAGATTCACAACTTCAACTAGGACTTGTAAGAGTATTAATAGAAAATTAAGCTGTCAGTCTTGCTTAACTTTAAAATCAATGACATAATCACTTTTTTCTAAGAGTTTTAACCTCACACTATTCCCATTGAGAATAAAGCATGATGTTATATCCAAGTAGTATCCACAAGAGATTCTCTTTAAAGTTCACAACCTAAGTTTAATCCATTTAAGAGAGAGCTTAATGGAGTTTCAAGACAATATGGGCATGTATGGGATCATGAAGGACAAAGAGAAGCATTGAAGAACAAAGAACAGTGCAGGATCATAAGAACACTCACAAAGGACACTTAGCAGGGGTCATATTATGAAAGTAGTACTAACAGTATCACCATATGAGCTTCAGGAAAAGAGTAAGGGTATCATCTCATTGGGTAAACATGTCAAGTGAGTTTATTATGGGACTTCAGATATAGTGGGACTTAGTAACAACACTTTAACTCAACAAATATGTCATCATAATTCAAATACATCTTATCCATACTTCATAGCTTAAACTAAGTATAGGGGAATCTCAGAATATACATTGAGACCTAGCTATCTTAGGGCATTCTTACATGAACAATCATGAATTCAATCAGGTAATTAACAGAATCACAGAGGCATGTCAAATAGATAAGATTAGGTTTAAAGGTCATGAGCTAGTGTGTCTAAACTACGGTAACAATCTGGTTTTCACATTTAATAGATTCATACTTTGTTTAAGTCTAGGTTATTGAGTGAACTACAAAATAACATTCAATGCTGATTAGCATAACAATCATAACAGTGCTAATAGAACATTATAGAGGTTTGAAACTACATATTAGGAACATTAAGAAGTTCTTTAGTCGTGCCAAAGTTAACAGTAAATATGAATCATCAGATGCATATCAAGATCAACATATAATTCTAATTTTCAATAACCTAAAGAAGTTCATGATCGCAGAATCTACTTAACATCCATCAATAAACACATGAAAACAGTAAAAAAAAAAGTAAACACATTGTTAAAAACATCATTCAGCAGTTCATGTTCAACAACTTGAACTAATAAAGAAGAACAAGGTTGAAGTTTTACTGACCTCCTTTGGGGTAGCAAACCAAACGAGTGTTCAAATTAGCCTTTAGAAGCCAAGAGCTGAAGCTCTCAATCAGTAACAAACTCAGAATCAGAAAGAAAAGGAGAAGAAGAGATTGAGTAAAAAACTTGAATCGCAATCGGAAGTTCCTTAGCACTATACTGTATTAATTCCTCAGATGTTAGGTGAGGTTGGTGTGTATATCTTGCTGTGTGTTAGGTGAAAACTTTAAAATCCCTAATTTATAGTGGTTGTTGAAACCCTAGGGTCTCACATATTCAAATCGATAGTGGAGAGTGACGGAGGAGTGGTGATGCAAGCACAATCGAGTGAAATCAGAGTGAGAAAAGGGGAAAAACTAGTAAGTGTTTTACCTGAGTATGTGACAGTCGTTACACGTGATAAAACCAATGAGAAAAGACTGGAAATCCAGAGGTCATTGTATTTGACCTCTGGCTTCGAATAATCATCATGCGGGGCTCATGCATGAAGGATTTCATTGCAGCATCGAAGGATTTGAGGACTCGAAGTTTCAGGTTTGTGTCTAGGTCAGAGGACTCCGAGATTTCAAATTTGTATGACANTCATTGCAGCATCGAAGGATTTGAGGACTCGAAGTTTCAGGTTTGTGTCTAGGTCAGAGGACTCTGAGGTTTCAAATTTGTATGACGNTTTGTATGACAAAATGGGTAAGCACCGGCGAGAATCGCAGATAGGGAAGCAGAAAGAATGATTTGCGGTCAAGATTTGTGAGCTTGCAAGAATTTGTGCAAGGTCTGTGACTGATTCGGTCATGGAGTCTGATAGAATAGAGAGAGGAAAAGGAAGGGGGGAGGGGGGGTCTTTGGTGAAATGATTTAGGGTTTTGGGGTCCGTCTCTAGGGATAATGTTAAGAGAAGGGATCTGGGCCGTTGATTCTTCATATCAACGGCTCTGATAATTTCGGATTTAAGAGGTTTTAAGGAGAAAATGTGAGGGTCGTTGGATCTGCTGGTTTCAATGGCCACGATTAAATCATATGGGGTATTGAAATTATTGGAAAAATGGAAATAAATTCAGAGCCATTGATCTACAAGATGGACAGCTTGGATTCATTATGTTTGTTGTGTGAGTAATTGGGATGGTGACGGGGTGCACCGTTGTTGGTTTAAAGAGAGTGGCATGGATTGTCAACTTGGAATAGGGATGGGGTATATGGAGTTGTTTAGGTCCGGATTTGGGCTTGGCATTTAGGCTAAATTAATTTAAAAGATAATCATATCGTCTTTAATTAAGAGATTGCAATTGTAGCCTTTTTATTTTTTAATCCTTTTATTACTAAATTAAATAAACTTAATTACTTTCAATAAAATGTAATAAAAAAATATAATTATCAAATACACTACTAATTATTATAATTAATTAATTATAAAATACTCTATTTTCGAAACTATTGAAATGATAAACCAATTAACTAAAACTCAAAGAATAACTAATTAAACTAATTGTAAGACCTATGCAATATATAAAGGTTATTTTAATAATCGTAAAATAGTAAGTATGATATATTTATAATTATAATTATAACATTAACAACAACAACAACATACCCAGTATTATCTCACACTGTGGGGTTTGGGGAGGGTAGTGTATACGCAGACCTTACCCCTACCTTGTAAGGATAGAGAGGTTGTTTTCAATAGACCCTCGGCTCAGTAAAGCATAAGCACCACATTAATGAAAATATGGACATGAAGGGACAGTACCAAAATGCCATATAAAAGCAGAATAAAAATAACAAGATAGTAAGGTGATCAGCAATGAAAGAAAATAACAGTTAGTCATACATATCTACTACGAGCAGAAAGCAAGACTGTGTGCCAATACTGCTGTTATGAACACTCTAGACTACCTACTCTACTACCCTAATCCTTGACCTCCATACCTTCCTATCAAGGGTCATATCCTCGGTCAGCTGAAGTTGCGCCATGTCTTGCCTAATCACCTCTCCCCACCTATTCTTTGGCCTACCTCTACCTCTTCGTAGGCCCTCTACTGTCAACCTCTCACACCTCCTCACTGGGGCATCTGTGCTCCTCCTCCTCACATGACCAAACCACCTAAGCCGTGTTTCCCGCATCTGGTACTCAATAGGGGCCACACCCACCTTGTCGCGAATAACCTCATTTCTATTCCTATCTAACCTGGTGTGACCGCACATCCATCTCAACATCCCCATCTTTGCTACATTCATCTTCTGGACATAAGAGATTATAACTAGCCAACACTCAGCCCCATACAATATCGTTGGTCTGACCACCACTCTGTAGAACTTACCCTTAAGTTTCAGTGGCACCTTCTTGTCACACAAAACACCGGAAGCGAGTCTCCATTTAATCCATCCCGTCCCAATACGATGTGTGACATCTTCATCGATCTCCCCATCCCCCTGAATAATAGACCCAAAGTACTTAAAACTTCCTCTCCTAGGGATGACCTGCGAGTCCAGCCTCACCTCATGTTCCCCTCCTTGAGTCTCGCCACTGAACTTACACTCCATGTATTCTGTCTTGGTCCTGTTCAACTTGAAACTCTTAGATTCCAGGGTCTTCCTTCATACCTCTAATTGCGCATTGACACCGTCTCACGTATTGTCAATCAATACAATATCATCTACAAATAGCATGCACCACGGCACCTCCCCTTGGATATGGCACGTCAGTACATCCATCGCGAGAGCAAACAAAAAAGGGCTGAGTGTCGACCCCTAATGCAACCCCATCAATCGAAAAATGGTCTGAGTCCCCACCCACTGTCCTCACTCGAGTCTTTATTCCATCATACATGTCCTTAATCAACCTAACGTAGGCAACAACTACACCTCTAGCCTTCAAACATCTCCACAAAACCTCCCTCGAAACTTTATCGTACGACTTTTCTAAGTCGATGAACACCATATGCAAGTCCTTCTTTCTCCCCCTATACTGCTCCATCAATCTCCTAACAAGGTGGATGTATTTTATTGTCGAACGCCCTGGCAAAATTGCTAATAATAAATTAATTTTGTAAAACTAGGTGTTATTGATTGAAAATATATTCAAAATATTCATTGTAAATTATTAAATATAAATATATTAATTATAAAAGAGAGGGTCAAAATTGGCTGCCAACAGCTACTACTCGGACATATGAAATAGTACCTACTGACACTGGTCCTTTGGGTCACTCCCTACCTGAACCATCTCTGGGCATGCATGTTAGACCATGGAAACATCAAAGCTCACACCCCCTTGAGAATATCATCTTTGATCATAATGTTGCAGTGCAAACCAGGTCATCTCTGAGAAACCTATGTACACTTACAGCATTCCTCTCACAGGTTGAGCCTAAAAGCATAAAGGAATCCCTAAAGGATCTAGATTGGATTATAGCCATGCAATAGGAGCTAAACAAGTTTGGGAGAATCAAGGTTTGGCACCTGGTGCAGAGACCCAAGAACAGAACTGTCACATATACCAGATGTGTGTTCGAAAATAAGCTAGATGAGCATGGAAATATCAAAAGGAACAAGGCCAGACTGGTGGTTCAGGGATACAATCAATAAGAATGCATTGACTATGACGAGACATTTGCTCATGTAGCCAAAATGGAAGCTATAAGAATGTTATTGCTTTTCATGCGCACATGGAGTCCACACTGTATCAGATGGATGTGAAGAGTGCATTCTTGAATGGTTACCTGAAGGAGAAAGTGTTTGTTAAATAACCTCCTAGCTTTGAAAGTGAAGAGTTCCCTGACTATGTGTTCCAGCTAGACAAGGCATTGTATGGACTGAAATAGGCTCCAAGAGCTTGGTATGAGAGGCTTTCAAAACTTCTCTTAATCAATAACTTTGTAAGAGGAAAGATAGACAACGCATTATTTTTTAGGAACAAAGGAAAATATCTTCTGATTGTGCAAGTATATATGGATGATATTATCTTTGGGACTACTAATAAAGCAATGTGCAAGAAATTTGCTGAAATGATGGGGAATGAGTTTGAAATGAGCATGATGGGTGAATTGAACTTCTTTTTGGGGCTGCAAATCAAGCAAACACGTACAGGAATCGTGATCCATCAGCAAAAATACATCAAAAACTATTGAAAAGATTCAACATGGACTATTCTAAGTCAATTGATACTCCCATTGCTACTGCAACTAAGCTGGATCTTGATGAAGAAGGGAAAAGTGTGGAACAAAAGCTGTATAGAGGAATGATTGGATCAATGTTGTATCTCATAGAAAGCAAGCCTGATATTTTATTCAGTGTGGGACTGTGTACAAGATTTCACGAAAATCCCAAAGAGTCTCATTTAAAGGCTGTCAAAAGAATACTTGGATATCTTAAAGGAACTCTTCATTTATGTCTATGGTATCCTAGAGGATACATCTTTGATCTAGTTGGTTATGCTAATGCAGACTACGCAGGATTTCATGTTGACAGGAACAAAGCATATCAGGAACATCACACTTTCTTGGTTCTTGCCTGGTTTCTTAAGGAACAAAGAAGAAGAACTCAGTGGATTTATCTATAGCTGAAGCAGAATATGTGGCTGTAGCATCTTGCTTTTCTGTGGATAAGACAACAGCTAAGGGACTACGGTATTTTTGTTGATTGTGTTCTTATTTTCTGTAAAGATACCAGAGCAATAAATATTGCTAAAATTCACTGCCAACATGATAGAACCAAGCACATTGATATCAGACATCACTTTCTCAGAGACAATGTTGAAAAAGGAAATATCTCAATAAATTTTTGTAAGACTGAAGATCAAATTATTGATATTTTCACTAAGACACTAAGTAGGGACCACTTTGAAAGAAATAGACTGGAACTGGGATTAATTAAAACTTCCAACTAGGTTAAACCCCAATGATTGGCTAGAAAAAAACTATAATTAGGTGTAGATGGTCAAGTATAAAATGCTTGGTTCAGTCTCGTGCTTGTCTTAAGCACACACACTCGCCTAGAAATTCTAGCTGATAACTATGCCTTATGATACTAACCTATTGTGTTGAAGCTTTACTGCAGAAATAACTAAGGAGTTGGTTCTTTGACTCAGGTACATGCCATCTTGTGTTAAACTATTAGGACTTAATAACTAAAATTATTTGGTATACTCAAACTCTCTAATCATGTTAGCATCACTCCTATTTGTTATCAAAGTTGAGAATCAAGGGAGAATCCTAGAGCAATTAGAGTCCAATTACTTTTAAAAGTCTAGCA
>AWOL01S0236910.1:0-12722 GCA_000715115.1 Nicotiana otophora | reverse complement strand
CAAATAATTTTCCGGACACGCTCCTAAGTCCAAAATTACCATACGGAGCTATTGGAATCATCAAAACTCCATTCCGGGGTCGTTTACACATAAATCGACATCCGATCACTATTTTAACTTAAGCTTTAAACCTTGAAACTAAGTGTTCCAATTCATTCCAAAACCTCATCGGACCCGAACCAATTAATCCGGTAAGTCATAAAATAACTGTAAAACATAAATTGAGAAGTAAATGGGGAAATAAGGTTGTAATACTCAAAACAGTCGGCCGGGTCATTACAGAAGTTCATGGTAATACGCTCTCATTTCTATTCCGGAATTTCAAGTTTCTGAAGCAATCTGTCCGGTCTCTGATGCTCGTATTTCACTTGTTGACAATTTATACACCAAGCTACAAACCCAACTATATATTTGTTTATTTTTCTCCACCAATAGTGTTGCCTCAAGTCCTAGTACATCTTAGCAGCACCCGGATGAATGGAATACCGCGAACTGTGGGCTTTTTCAAGAATCAATTCATGCAGCCCATCTACATTAGGCACACCAAATCCGACCCTGCATCCTCAATACCCTATCATCTGCAATGGTAACATCTCTGGCATCACCGTGCTAAACTTTGTCCTTAAGGACAAGCAAATGGGGATCATCATACTGGTGTTCTCTGATGCAATCATATAAAGAAGACCGAGAGACCACACGATCTAGAACTCGACTGGGCTCCGAAACATCTAATCTCACAAACTGATTGGCCAGGGTCTGAATATCAACTGCAAAAGGCCTTTCACCAACAGGAATGAATGCAAGGCTACCCATACTCACCGCCTTTCTACTCAAGGCATCGGCCACCATATTGACCTTCCCGGAATGATATAGAATAATGATATCATAGTCTTTTAGCATCTCCAACCATCTCAGCTGCCTCTAATTTAGATCCTTCTATTTGAGTAAAGTGTTGAAGACTCCGATGATCTGTAAATACATCAAAAGACACACCATATAGATAGTGCCTCCAAATCTTCAATGCATGAACAATGGTTGCCAATTCTAAATCATGGACAGGCTAGTTCTTTTCATGTGGCTTCAACTGGCGCAAAGCATAAGCAATCACTCTACGCTCCTGCATTAAGACACACCCAATACCAATCCAAGAAGCATCACAATACACTGTATAAAAGCCTGAAGCTGAAGGCAAAACTAGAACTAGAGTTATGGTCAAGGACGTCTTGAGCTTCTGAAAGCTCTCTTCATACTTATCCGACCACCTTAATGGAGCACCTTTCTGGGTCAATTTAGTCAAGGGAGATGCAATAGACGAGAAGCCCTCCACAAAGCGACGATAATACCCAGCCAAGCCAAGAAAACTCCGAATCTCGGTAGCTGAAGATGGCCTGTGCCAACTCTGAACTGCCTCTATTTTCTTCGGATCCACCTTATTTCCTTCACTGGACATTATGTGTCCCAAGAAAGCCACCGAACTAAGCCGAAACTCCTTTGGCATAAAGTCTCTCCTTTCTCAGCCTTTGTAATACAATAATCAAGTATTCTGGCTACGTGAGTACACCAGGATATCATCAATAAATACTACGACAAATGAGTCAAGATATGGCTGGAATACACTATTAATCAAATGCATAAATGTTGTCGGGGCGTTGGTCAGCCCAAAAGACATCACGAGAAATTCACAGTGGCCACAACGAGTCCTGAATGCTATCTTTAGAATATCTGAATCTCGAATATTCAACTGGTGATACCCGGATCACAAATCAATTTTGGAGAATACCCTCGCTCCCTGAAACTGGTCAAATAAATCATCAATACACGACAAAGGATATTTATTCTTGATTGTAACTTTGTTCAACTGCCTGTAATCGATGTACATCCATATAGTTCCATCTTTATTTTTCACAAATAGAACTGGTGCACCCCAAGGTGACATACTAGGCCTAATAAAACCCTTATAAAGGAGTTTGTGAAGTTGCTCTTTCAATTATTTCAATTCAGATGGTGTCATACGATATAGAGGGATAGAAATAGGCTGAGTGATATCCCTGTCGGGTGGCATACCCGGCAGGTCTGCAGGGAATACATCCAAAAAATCCTGCACTACTGGTACTGAATCAATTGTAGGAGTATCTTCCTCAACATCTCTCACAAAGGCCAAATATGACAAACACCCCTTCCCAACCATACGCTGAGCCTTCAAGTAAGAAATTACCCTGCTGGGAACATAATCTGGAGAACCTCTCCACTCGACCTTCGGCAATCCCGGTATCGCCAATGTCACCGTTTTTGCGTGACAGTCCAGAATAGCATGACATGGAGACAACCAATCCATACCCAAGAAAACATCAAAATCGACCATACTAAGCAATAAAAGATCAACTCTAGTCTCCAGTCCTTCAATAGTTACAACACACAACCGATACACATGATCCACAATAATAGTATCGCCTACCGGCGTAGATACATGAACAGGGGAAACTAAGGACTCACAAGGCATATCCAGATAATGAACAAAATATGATGAAACATACTAATATGTGGAACCAGGGTCAAATAATATAGAAGCTTCCCTGTGGCACACTGAGACAATACCTATGATCAATACATCTGAAGCAATGACATCTGGCCTAGAAGGGAAATCATAGAATCAGGCATGACCGCCACCTGATTGGCCTCCCCCTCTTGGGAGACTCCTAGCTGACTGAGCCCCACCCCGAGCTGGTTGGGTGGGTGGTGGAGCAACTAGTACAGAAGTCGTAGCCTGACTCCTCTGCTGAGCTGAACCTCGCGTAAGGCGGGGACAATATTTCCTCACATGAACTAGCTCTCCACACTCATAGCAATCCCTCTCGAAAAACAGTGGCGAGTTCTGAGGCGGACCTCAAGAACCAGAAGAACCTGGTACAGATGAACCCTGAACTGATGGTGCCCGAGATGAACTCTGAGCTGGAAGTGCACCAAGAGAAGACTGACTCTATCGACCACTATATGGACCATGACTAGCTGATGCGCCACGATGAGCTGAACGAGCCATCTGAACGGGCTTATAAGGTTGACCCCCGCTGTGATAGGGCTGTCCCCCAGAAGGAACACCACTGGAATTACCCGGACCACGAGACCTCTAGACCTTTCTCTCCTCAAGCTCTTGAGTACGGACCATCTCTAGCCGTCGAGCACTGTCAACCACCTCATCGAATCTAGCACTTGCTACATTCCCTAGAGTCATAACAAAATGGAACTGTTGATTGAGGCCATTAATGAACCTACTGATGCTCTCTCTATCGGAACTAACCAAACTGCATGACGGGCCAACTCTGAAAACACATCCCATACTGAGTCACAGACATATCCTCCTTCCGTAAATACTCGAACTGCCTGCGCAGTTCCTCTCTGTAGGTCTGTGGTACAAACTTCTTCAGAAATAATACGGAGAACTCATTCCATGAAAGTGGTGCTGCACCAACTGGTCTGCTCCTCTCATAAGTCTCCCACCATCTGATGGCCGCCCCAGAAAACTGAAAAGTAGTGAATGAGACCCCACTAGTCTCCAGAATACCCGCTGTCTGAAGCATCCGCTGGCACTTATCCAGAAAACCTTGAGCATCCTCTCACTCAGCACTGCTAAATGACGGAGGTTGAAGCCTCCCAGATCTCTATAGTCTCTTCTGATTATCATCATCCATAACGGGGACAACTGGGGCCTGAGTAGCTGTAACCGGCTGGACTGGTGGTGCCTCCGGTATCTGAAGTCCCTGCACTACCTTCTCTGGAGTACGGGAAAAAAGGGTATGAGTACCTCCCCCGGTCTGAGAAGTGGCTGGTGCGGCCTAAGACGAAACCACCTAAGCAAGGCCAATGCAAACTGTCAATATCTAGGCCAAAGCCTCCTGAAGGCCTGGAATCACAATGGGCACAGCTGGTGCCTGAGCTGGTTCTGTCAGTTTAGCTATGTCTCCCACCATATGATGGCCGCCCCAGAAAACTGAAAAGTAGTGAATGAGACCCCACTAGTCTCCAGAATACCCGCTGTCCGAAGCATCCGCTGGCACTTATCCAGAAAACCTTGAGCATCCTCTCACTCAGCACTGCTAAATGACGGAGGTTGAAGCCTCCCAGATCTCTATAGTCTCTTCTGATTATCATCATCCATAACGGGGACAACTGGGGCCTGAGTAGCTGTAACCGGCTGGACTGGTGGTGCCTCCGGTATCTGAAGTCCCTGCACTACCTTCTCTGGAGTACGGGAAAAAAGGGTATGAGTACCTCCCCCGGTCTGAGAAGTGGCTGGTGCAGCCTAAGACGAAACCACCTGAGCAAGGCCAATGCAAACTGTCAATATCTAGGCCAAAGCCTCCTGAAGGCCTGGAATCACAATAGGCACAGCTGGTGCCTGAGCTGGTTCTGTCAGTTTAGCTATGTCTGGAATCTACTCCTGATCTGCAGCAACTGGTGGTGCTACTCCAACTACTGTACGAGCTACACCTCGACCTCTACCTCGGCCCCGGCCTCTACCATGGCCCCAACCTCTCGTGGCCCTAACTGGTGGTAGTGGTGGCTGACTGTTCGATCCGGTAGTACTTGTCCTCACCATTTGTGAGAGAATAGAATAACATAAATTTAGTTCCCGAAATAAACAAATTTGCACGATAGAGTACAAGAAAGTGAAATTTTCCTAAGGGTTCGGCAGCCTCTTGAAGATAAGTACAGATGTCTCCGTACCGATCCGCAAGACTCTATTAAACCTGCTCATAACTCGTGAGACTTATGTAACCTAGGCTCTGATACCAACTTGTCACGATCCAAAACCTCACCTGTCGTGATGGCGCCTATCTCAATATTAGGCAAGCCGACAACCTCAATAAAACATAATATCTTTTAAGTTTGAAAACACAATACTTGAATTCAATAGAATGCCTCACAATTACATATACAAAACACTCCCAAAACCCGGTGTCACTGAGTACATGAACATCTAAATGAATACAAAGTATGACAGATAAAAACACTGTTTGAAAATATAGAACATTATAAAAACTGAAAGGAAGAGAGACAAGGTCAGTGGACACCAAGCAGCTACCTTGATAGTCTCCAACTAGTAACACACAAAGGTCTAACAGTCGTCGTGTATGGAAGCACCTGGATCTGCACACGAGGTGCAGAGTGTAGTATGAGTACAACCAACTCAATAAGTAACAAGACTAACCTTTGGGCTGAAAGTAGTGACGAGCTCAGTAGGTACCATCCAGTATAGAAATTACAGTGCAGAAATATAGGCATACTTTCAAGCTCAACATTTAAACTCCGTACTGTATATGGACAATCCAGCCTAGGGAAGTTCCATCCCGTATATATATATATCAACTGACAGTCAGTCACTCAGTACCGTATCAGGCCAATCCAGGCCTGGGTAATTTATCCAGCCATATGGCCTGCTGCAGGCGGTCATCCCCGATCCATATAATGATAAAGCCTATAAGGTTTGCTGCAGGCGGGCAACCCCGTTCCATATAATAGTAATATATATAAAGCCAATATGGCCTACTGCAGGCGGGCAGCCCCGATACCATAAATATCCTCATAATTGATGAACATGACAGAGTATGAAATGTACATTTTAAACAATTAAATTCAACAGCAACACAACCCTGTGGGTCCCAAAAATATCGGCATGTAGCCTAATCATGATCTTCAATATAAGTCTCAGCTCAATTTCCTAACACGTGGAGAATATTAGGATAATAACATANAAAAATATCGGCATGTAGCCTAATCATGATCTTCAATACAAGTCTCAGCTCAATTTCCTAACACGTGGAGAATATTCGGATAATAACATGATTCTTTAATTTTACAACTCCACAGAATTTATTTAAGTCACAATTTCTATGTTGCACGCCCATACGCCTGTCACCTAGCATGTGCGTCAGCTCCATACAATTCACATAACATGAAATTCAGGGATTTATACCTTCAGAACCAAGTTTGGAAGAGTTACTTACCTCAAACCGTGTAATTCCTTACTCTGCTATGCCTTTGCCTCGCAAATTGATCTTCGAAATCCTCGTATCTAATCATAATTAATTCGACCCAGTCAATACAAATTATTGGAATTAATTCCATATGAAAATACTAATTTTCCAACATAATCCGAAATAAAACTCAAAAATCATCTGTGAGGTCCACGTATCGGAACCCGACAAAAGTTATAAAATATGAACGCCCATTCAACCAAGAGTCTAACCATATAAATTTTACCAAATTCTGATATTAACTCGACCTCCAAATCATCAAATCTTATGTCCAAATCCCTAGGTCCAAATTCCCGATTTACACCTCTAAAACACGTAATCTAGTCGGATTATTCAATGATAATTCAATATTATGGAGTACAAATGATCACAATTGACATACCTCAAGTTTCCCGTGAATTCTCTCTGAAAATCGTCCCAAAAACCGTGCTTGAAGGCCAAAACTGGCATAACTCGGAACCCCTTCGAATGTATACTGTCCCGGGGTTCTGCACCTGTGACTCACTTAGCCGCTTATGCGGTCCCGCAGATGAGGGAAACCAACCGCTTATGCGGACAAGATGTCCGCTTCTGCAGTTTTGCCTAGCCTCCCCTGCCTCCGCATCTGCGACCTTGATGTCGCTTCAGCGGACTCGCTTCTGCGAGATTGTGTCCGCTACTGCGAACTTCCCGCTTCTACGATGCTAGGCTCGCTTCTGCGAGCTCACACCTGCGAGCCAAATTCCGCAGGTGCGATTGCATCAGAAGGCAGAAATTTTCAGATTTCTTCCAAGTCCAAAATTTAGTCCGTTATCCATCCAAAACTCACCCGAGGCCCCCGGGACCTCAACCAAACCAACAAGTCCTAAAACATCATACGAACTTAGTCGAATCCTCAAATCACATCAAATATTATTAAAACCACGAATCATACCCCAATTCAAGCTTAATGAAACTAAAAAATTCCAACTTCTACATTCGATGTCGAAACCTATCAAATCAAGTCTGATTGACCTAAACTTTTGCACACAAGTCATAAATGACATAACGGGCCTATTCCAATTTTCAGAATCGGATTCCAACCCCGATATCAAAAAGTCAACTTCGCGGTCAAACTTCCAAATTTAAATTTCTATTTTAGGCATTTCAAGCCTAATTTAACTACGGACTTTCATAAAATATTTTGGACACGCTCCTAAGTCCAAAATCACCATACGGATCTATTGGAATCATAAAAATTCTATTCCGGGGTCGTTTACACATTATTCGACATCCAGCCAACCGTTTCAAGTTGTAAACTTTGGAACTAAGTGTTCTCATTCATTCTAAGACCTCACCGGACCCAAACCAATTATCCCGGCAAGTCATATAACAACTGTAAAGCACAGATTAAGCAGTAAATGAGGGAATAGGGCTGTAATACTCGAAACGACCAGTCGGATCGTTATAGATTACATGAATGCAAGTCCTGAAACAATGAGTCTTATGAGCCTCTTTGAGGAAAGCTGGTCAAAGATAATGATTCGATCGAACGTAAGTTTTTAAAATATCATATGAATATGCTTGTGGATTCATCTCAACACCACTTCCAAGCTGGCATTGATGTATTCCTTATTTCTCCAGATATATATGGACGGATTGTTAAACAAAAAGAAAAAAAAAATTAATAAACAAGTAGAACATATACCCTTGTATCTAATATAGATTATATCAATTAATTTATAGGGATATCGAAGATACATTCTTTTAGAAGTATATACGATCTTATTATTATGACATAAAATTGGCACACGGTACATATATAATACTCCATCCGAAGAACTACATATGTGCGTTAGTATTTCTAGGGAGGATAAAGGGGGAGGCAGGAAGAAAGATAAGTTGTACTATACCTGCACATATAGATATTAAAGTTACAATTCAGTAATCAAGTGTTTTTAAAGAAACGGTTAATAAAATATATGAAACTCAAAAGTTATAAATTCGAAAACTCCTCCAAGGCGAAGGCTCAAGATATCTATCTCTATCTTAACACTAACTTTTAGAATTTGAGACTTCTTTAGGTAACCAAGCATATATTATCCAAGATAATAATCATTCAATGTGTGTAACCAAGCATAAATCATTCACGATTTCATTCGTTTATTCGATGTTCTGCTATGAATGTCAAACTAGAAACAACAATTCCTTTTCTCTTTCATCTGGATATGAAGTTAGAATTTGACAACATCCAGTACAATAAAAAAGAAACTCCTTGATTCTACAGCATGTAGCCATACACAACTAAAGACATTGTAAAATTATATACAGTCGAACATAGAACTAATGTGCACGCGACAACTAAGAGCAGAAGCCAGATAAACATTTTATTCTTAAAGAATTGAATCCCGAGCTGCAAGAATATTCTTCTTTCACGTAATCAATCCACATAAACTTTCATAATTTAAAATTAAAATAAAATAAAGAAGGAATTTTCACTATCCAAGAACTGAATTTCCTCAATTTCTGAACTACCAAAATATTTTTGTTTGACGTAAGTGGAGCCACATAGAATTACAAAAGCAAATGCTCATTAAAATTATTTTAAAAAATATATTTTTAACACATACGGAGATGTTTTGTCAAGAACAAATCTTTTCTAACACTTTGAGCTGCTACAAAACAATCGTGCTTCACATAAGTGACCCTCTAAATAATAATAACAAATAGCCACTAAAAATAATTTAAAAAATTATAACTGTAACAATGAAACGAACAAAGAGGAAAAAACAATGGCAAACTCATCGGCTACAATGGCGTAGCTAACCGAGGGAAGGGCACATATCTGTTTTCTTTTTGAAGAATAAATCTGCAGCTATAAAAGAAAAAATTGCAGTTATGGGAGGATGACAATTAAAAACCTTCACATCAGCCGTGAAACTGGAACGAGAATTAAACAGATTAAGAGCGACATTAGCCATAATTTTCAATCGTGAAATTCAGAAGTTTGAAGAGAACTAAAAAGAATTAGTGAAAAAACGAAATTGGAGNACATGACTGAGTATGAAATATATATTTTTAAACAATTAAATTCAACAGCAACACAACCCTGTGGGTCCCAAAAATATCGGCATGTAGCCTAATCATGATCTTCAATACAAGTCTCAGCTCAATTTCCTAACACGTGGAGAATATTCGGATAATAACATGATTCTTTAATTTTACAACTCCACAGAATTTATTTAAGTCACAATTTCTATGTTGCACGCCCATACGCCTGTCACCTAGCATGTGCGTCAGCTCCATACAATTCACATAACATGAAATTCAGGGATTTATACCTTCAGAACCAAGTTTGGAAGAGTTACTTACCTCAAACCGTGTAATTCCTTACTCTGCTATGCCTTTGCCTCGCAAATTGATCTTCGAAATCCTCGTATCTAATCATAATTAATTCGACCCAGTCAATACAAATTATTGGAATTAATTCCATATGAAAATACTAATTTTCCAACATAATCCGAAATAAAACTCAAAAATCATCTGTGAGGTCCACGTATCGGAACCCGACAAAAGTTATAAAATATGAACGCCCATTCAACCAAGAGTCTAACCATATAAATTTTACCAAATTCTGATATTAACTCGACCTCCAAATCATCAAATCTTATGTCCAAATCCCTAGGTCCAAATTCCCGATTTACACCTCTAAAACACGTAATCTAGTCGGATTATTCAATGATAATTCAATATTATGGAGTACAAATGATCACAATTGACATACCTCAAGTTTCCCGTGAATTCTCTCTGAAAATCGCCCCAAAAACCGTGCTTGAAGGCCAAAACTGGCATAACTCGGAACCCCTTCGAATGTATACTGTCCCGGGGTTCTGCACCTGTGACTCACTTAGCCGCTTATGCGGTCCCGCAGATGAGGGAAACCAACCGCTTATGCGGACAAGATGTCCGCTTCTGCAGTTTTGCCTAGCCTCCCCTGCCTCCGCATCTGCGACCTTGATGTCGCTTCAGCGGACTCGCTTCTGCGAGATTGTGTCCGCTACTGCGAACTTCCCGCTTCTACGATGCTAGGCTCGCTTCTGCGAGCTCACACCTGCGAGCCAAATTCCGCAGGTGCGATTGCATCAGAAGGCAGAAATTTTCAGATTTCTTCCAAGTCCAAAATTTAGTCCGTTATCCATCCAAAACTCACCCGAGGCCCCCGGGACCTCAACCAAACCAACAAGTCCTAAAACATCATACGAACTTAGTCGAATCCTCAAATCACATCAAATATTATTAAAACCACGAATCATACCCCAATTCAAGCTTAATGAAACTAAAAAATTCCAACTTCTACATTCGATGTCGAAACCTATCAAATCAAGTCTGATTGACCTAAACTTTTGCACACAAGTCATAAATGACATAACGGGCCTATTCCAATTTTCAGAATCGGATTCCAACCCCGATATCAAAAAGTCAACTTCGCGGTCAAACTTCCAAATTTAAATTTCTATTTTAGGCATTTCAAGCCTAATTTAACTACGGACTTTCATAAAATATTTTGGACACGCTCCTAAGTCCAAAATCACCATACGGATCTATTGGAATCATAAAAATTCTATTCCGGGGTCGTTTACATATAAGTCGACATCCAGCCAACCGTTTCAAGTTTTAAACTTTGGAACTAAGTGTTCCCATTCATTCTAAGACCTCACCGGACCCAAACCAATTATCCCGGCAAGTCATATAACAACTGTAAAGCACAGATTAAGCAGTAAATGAGGGAATAGGGCTGTAATACTCGAAACGACCAGTCGGATCGTTATAGATTACATGAATGCAAGTCCTGAAACAATGAGTCTTATGAGCCTCTTTGAGGAAAGCTGGTCAAAGATAATGATTCGATCGAACGTAAGTTTTTAAAATATCATATGAATATGCTTGTGGATTCATCTCAACACCACTTCCAAGCTGGCATTGATGTATTCCTTATTTCTCCAGATATATATGGACGGATTGTTAAACAAAAAGAAAAAAAAAATTAATAAACAAGTAGAACATATACCCTTGTATCTAATATAGATTATATCAATTAATTTATAGGGATATCGAAGATACATTCTTTTAGAAGTATATACGATCTTATTATTATGACATAAAATTGGCACACGGTACATATATAATACTCCATCCGAAGAACTACATATGTGCGTTAGTATTTCTAGGGAGGATAAAGGGGGAGGCAGGAAGAAAGATAAGTTGTACTATACCTGCACATATAGATATTAAAGTTACAATTCAGTAATCAAGTGTTTTTAAAGAAACGGTTAATAAAATATATGAAACTCAAAAGTTATAAATTCGAAAACTCCTCCAAGGCGAAGGCTCAAGATATCTATCTCTATCTTAACACTAACTTTTAGAATTTGAGACTTCTTTAGGTAACCAAGCATATATTATCCAAGATAATAATCATTCAATGTGTGTAACCAAGCATAAATCATTCACGATTTCATTCGTTTATTCGATGTTCTGCTATGAATGTCAAACTAGAAACAACAATTCCTTTTCTCTTTCATCTGGATATGAAGTTAGAATTTGACAACATCCAGTACAATAAAAAAGAAACTCCTTGATTCTACTGCATGTAGCCATACACAACTAAAGACATTGTAAAATTATATACAGTCGAACATAGAACTAATGTGCACGCGACAACTAAGAGCAGAAGCCAGATAAACATTTTATTCTTAAAGAATTGAATCCCGAGCTGCAAGAATATTCTTCTTTCACGTAATCAATCCACATAAACTTTCATAATTTAAAATTAAAATAAAATAAAGAAGGAATTTTCACTATCCAAGAACTGAATTTCCTCAATTTCTGAACTACCAAAATATTTTTGTTTGACGTAAGTGGAGCCACATAGAATTACAAAAGCAAATGCTCATTAAAATTATTTTAAAAAATATATTTTTAACACATACGGAGATGTTTTGTCAAGAACAAATCTTTTCTAACACTTTGAGCTGCTACAAAACAATCGTGCTTCACATAAGTGACCCTCTAAATAATAATAACAAATAGCCACTAAAAATAATTTAAAAAATTATAACTGTAACAATGAAACGAACAAAGAGGAAAAAACAATGGCAAACTCATCGGCTACAATGGCGTAGCTAACCGAGGGAAGGGCACATATCTGTTTTCTTTTTGAAGAATAAATCTGCAGCTATAAAAGAAAAAATTGCAGTTATGGGAGGATGACAATTAAAAACCTTCACATCAGCCGTGAAACTGGAACGAGAATTAAACAGATTAAGAGCGACATTAGCCATAATTTTCAATCGTGAAATTCAGAAGTTTGAAGAGAACTAAAAAGAATTAGTGAAAAAACGAAATTGGAGGGAAAATTGAGAATAAAACTGACATGAAATATGAAGAGAACTCACAAAAAGTACTTCAAAGTAGTCAGAAAGAGTTGGAGGAGCGGTGATGTTTCTCTATCCTTGAAATTCTTCCATATTTGAAAGAAGCCGCAAGTAGGAAAGCATTATTATGAATAGGCAAAATGTCAATTCTGCCCTTGGTTAATCACACATTATTAGAAATCATACTCTTAGGAAAACAATGACCAATTAGTAAAAAGTACTCTAGATAGTCGCTCCACAAATATGTGGACATAGGACTTTAGGTGGGGCCTGGGGGATAAAGGACGAAAGGGAAGGG
>AWOL01S0236900.1:17458-36931 GCA_000715115.1 Nicotiana otophora | reverse complement strand
AGTCCAAAAACGTAACACGAACTCGCTCGCATGATCACAACATACAAATAACCTCTAGAATCATGAATCGAACGCCAAAACGCATGGAAATCCCATGAACTTGGAGAACCTCTAGAATCGTAACCACGTGTTCGAACCATATCAAATCAACACTAAATGACTGCCAAATTTTGCATGCAAATTCCATATGACGAAATGGACCTATTCCAAGTTCCGAAACTAAAATCCGAACTCGATAGCCTTAAACTCAAACCATGGTCAAACCTAGGAAAATTCCAAACCTTGAAATTGCAAACTTCCGCCAAATGATGCTGAAACCCTCTAGAAATATCCAAATGCAAATCTGGGCATACGTCCAAGTCCAAAATTATCATCCGGACCTATCGAAACCATCAAAACTCCGATCCGAGGTCAAATACTCAAACGTAAAATCTTGATGAATTCTTTCAACTTCGAACTTCTCAAACGAGAGTCACTCCTTAAAATCATTTCTAAACTACTCAAAACCCTGAGCCGATGATGTACGCAAGTCATAATACACTAGGTAAAGCTACTCCTAACCTCAAACTGTCGAACCGGATGCAATTTCTCAAAACGACCAGTCGTGTCGTTACATCCTCCCCCACTTAAACATTCGTTTGTCCTCGAACGTGCCAGGAGTCGTTCCAAAGCTATCAAATCACCACATGAGCTTGCCATACATACATCCGGGGGTGATTTCCCCATCACCCAAACCTTTGTAAGTCTGACAACACAACATAACTGAAGATACTTAATTAAACCTTAGCTCATAAGCCTTAGAACCCAAATTTCCAACATCCGAAATTCCTTACAAGGTCGAACCTCACATCTGCACGCTGTATAAGTCTGAACAAGCCATATTAAGTCATAACCATAACCCAAGATGTAATCAAATGATATACCCCATCACTCGGATACTCACAACTGTAATTGCTGACCACCACGGCTGCCCAAAAATAAATTCGGTACCGGTAGTAAACCTCATATCAATTAAAACCTCGTTCAAAACCTTCATACAATGTCGATGATGAAAGAAGCACGCATAATCTCTTAACCACTCATCTGATCAATAAGCCAAGAAGCTCACTTGTCCGACTAGGGCCATTTCCCAAATCCTTAGCAGAAATACAATATCATTCTTCCAAACATTCCTTATCCCAATACGATAGTGCAAATCTCAGGTCTAGAGACCTCATCCAAGCCAATACAAGCAACCCAACCTACAAGCCTCACCAAAACCATATGGATACCCACACAATGCGGTTTCGCACACCAAACGAGTAATAATTCAGATATAGAACAAAAATAGAAGGAAAGCAAGGTACAAGGACTATCTAACAAGTACAATAGATATAACAGAAAAAGTACAGTTTCATTAACTCATCCCACAGAGGGAAAACAAAACACCAAATAAACACAAGGAAAGGATATCCCACATAACATCTATTGCAGCGTGCATCCCAATCCCAAATATATTAATCCACATAGGGATAACAATCGAGCCAAAGTGCCCGGGCTCACTGATCACATGTGCATCAACATCAAGCACGATAGAGGGCACGAATATAATTGTGGGAAGATGATTAGTCACAAACAATACTGAGAAAGACAAGCTCAACTATGGTGCAATAAGCAAGTCAACATCACGAGGGCCATCTCGCCCATAACGCCACAAGGCCTAAACGAAATTAGAATATGCGTGCGAAAAATCATGTACCCTTACAACCTGTCATAGCATAAGAGAGAAACACATAACATAGACCAAGACGCAAATAACATCCATTCCGCCTGATGATATACATGTGGCAACAACTGTGCAAGAGAAGGCAAATCTGATCCGATACAGAATACACATTCTCATTAGGCTCACAAATAATCCCCAAACCAAATTTCGATCATTCCCAAAATATGTAATTAACCCTCCAAAATCCATAGCAACCTTTCAATAACACCTACCATCAGTCATCCAATCCCCAACATTTCTTCACAATTCGCAATCAAGGAATAGTTTGCCAATGAGAACATCCAGCATCTGAACCTCACGAATACCAGAATCTTCATATTCGATCTCAACATCGCTACTCAAACGACCGATACGTCACTCACACTCCATCATTTTACAGAAAATACTCACAAGTCAAAACACAATGCACCTGCCAACGTGCACTCTCACCTCCGGTAATATCAAATAGTGTCCACATCCTCTTGAACATCTGGAATCGTCCGTGACATCAAGAAATCATATCCTTCCCTTCAAAATAACCGCAATCTTGAATTAGCACTTTCAACCCCACCAACGCACCGTCACTAACATGCTAACTTGCGAAAATACAAAAATCTCATAATCAACTCTGAACCACAAGCAAATTGAACATCTCATCAACCGCAAACCTTGCATTTAACTCAATCTACGAGAACATCACCACACGCCATATAGCTTCTATACATGTAGCAAACATAAACTCCGGTCGTGGCCATAACCATGGTAAATTCTTCGGAACTCATTAACACATGATCGAGTCATCAGAACTGATCACCTCTAACTCAACCGAATCACCCAGACTGCCAACTCGGAAGCAACTCAATTCGATATGCATCACTCTAAAGGGACCTTCTGGGAATCCGAAGTCGTTTCTTGCATCCCTCCAATATTGCCATGTAGAATCATTCTTGACATAGTAATGCCACAGATCCAATTACCATTCGATACCGATCTCAAGCCTTACCCATACACAAATTCAGAAGTCCTTAAATGCTACATATGATCTGGAACTCGTCAGAACGTTCTCGATAACCACTCACCTTACTCTGATCTTCAATACACAATTAATATGCACCGAGCAACTCGCGCTTCACCTGCACATGACTACTCAAAGAAATAACCAAGCAACCCCTCGGCCTGGAAACTGATACAACGCATGATCCTATAATCTGATCGTCATTAGCAGACTCCCCCACTTAGACCGAAGCGATAGAACGCATCATCGGTAATCCAAAGTACCATATCTTCATAGCATGCCCCGATCCCGCACGGCTATTTAGCTGAATACTTCAAAAAACCTCATGCAATACTGGTCATAGAACACTCCGAAGACTCTGTCAAGCTCTTACCCATCCTTGAAATAGTCAAACAACTTTCCCAAATACTCTGAACTAATAATATATTTTCATCCCAAAAAATGGAAATCTCATACGAAACACACGATCCAAACTCATCATGCAGGAGATAACCTACCGGCTGTACTCAAATCAACAACTCACCATGAACCCACCATAATCAGAACGACTAGGCCACTAGCCAGCCTTTCCAAGTCCGTGTTTACCAACCAGATATAAGAGCCCCCCTCGTACCACAAATGAATGACTGAAATATTTAACACTGCATTTGCTCCGGAGACTAGACAGCACATTGAGATGATAATCAAGCATCCATAGTCCTTCATAATCCATCTGCAGCATCACAGATCATCGACGCATAGCAATTACTAAGTGCACAACATCTCATATGAATGAATAGAAAGAATCAAAATCGTAGGTTCCAAGCTGAAATAAGGCCGCACGATAAGGAAAGAAGAAAGGGAATTTTCCTAAATGCCCTGTAGACACTTGCTCATGACTCGTAGAATCTACGAACCTAGTGCTCTGATACCAGCTTGTCACGATCTAAAATCCACAAGTTGTGATGGCACCTAACCCGACTCGTTATGTCAGTCAATTAACAGTTAACACAATTCTAATAAAATAAATGTGATCAACAATTGATATATTCGGATTCCAAACAATAATTCAAGGACTGGTAGTACAAAACATGAGCTACTAAGACTAGATTATTGCAAAAACGAATGTGACATAAATACAACTTCTGTTTGAAATGTACATAAACAGAATTCAACTCTAGAACTACCTAGGGACAAGTTGTAGCCACATCCGGAAGGCACGAACATCTTCCGAGTTAGCCCTCATCATCCACCGCAGCTCTGCTCCAAACTTTTGCACGCAAGGTGCAGAAGTGTAGTATGAGTACAACCGACCCCATGTACTCAGTAAGTATCTTGACTAACCTCGGTGAAGTAGTGATGAGGCTTTTTAATTAAAAGATACTTACTGATATAACATGTACAATAAACTAGCAATACAACGATACTACAATATAACAGAAAAGAGTACACGAAACGAATATGCAAAGCAATAAATGAGTACTAGAAGAAATCACAACTTAGCATTTTGCAATATCTCAACCAATCCTTTCCTTAGAGCGATAACCAATAAACCACGATAGTAACTCCATATCTTTCATAGTGTGAGAAATGTACTCAAGATATCAAGTCAATAGCACGGCAACACTCTTCGTACATTTATCTCATCCTCACCAAATATACGTATAACAGTACTAACCAGGTGAAAGAAATGCCAATAACAGTAATGACAAAGTGAAAAATACACAGGTAACAATAGCGAACAAGGCAGTACATATGGTCAACGGTAGCAGACTAGGTAGGAGGCATAAAACAAATGACAGCAATTAGGAAAGAAGAATATAAATTTTACTAACTAGCATGGTAGAAGGCCTGGGTGTAGATATAACAAACAAGAGGGAAATCATGATCTTTATGAGCTAACACCTAGAAGGTATGAATAATACAAAAGTGCAACAAATGCGGAACGACATGGATGTAGATATAACAACAAAAAGAACAGAAGGCATGGGCAACACAACAACAATTGAGATAGAGAACAAAAATAAAATAACAACGACAAGTCACATAGAAAACTTAGGTACAATAGTAACAGCTCAAGGTAAAGGCATGAACCTAAACACCATGAAATTATATCATAACATATTGCATGTCCCTCGTCCTCGCTTGCACGGAAACATCTTCCGTGCCATGAACCCATGATAATATAAAAGCATAATAATATAAATGAAATGGCACGACATCACCCTTTGTGCTTTTATGCTCATCCTCACATGTTAGTGTAAATGTGAACACGATAATATGAATGAAACGGTACAGCATCATCCTTCGTACTTTTACTTTCACCCTCACATGATAACGTAAATAAAATGGCACTGCATTACCCTTTGTGCTTTACACTCTTCCTCACATGATAATGTACATGTAATGTTACAAGATAACCCTTCGTGATTTACGCTCTTTCTCACCAAACCAATGACAATAGGAAGCATGAATAACATCAAGGAGAGTTTTTTAGAGAATATTTCAAATGAACACCAATCACAGCTTTTCAGCCAATAACAATTCAACAAACCTCAAGAACTTTATTATTCAAGTATTTCGACAAGTCTCAAAAAACAAATCTTTAACTCAAGTATAGAATCCAATATCTCAAGAATACCGGTTGTAGCGATGTTTTAATGATTAACATAATGATGACCGATTTTAACACATCAATGGTTTCACAAAAATATGAGAAATTGTAATCAAGTTATAATGAGCTAATCTTGGTTCCTAGCATTTAATTTCATATTCTTGGTAATCTAGAAGTCAAATAAGGCATGACACGAGAAGGTCACAAATTCTACAAGGCACAACTAATTGTATAATCTACCCCCGAGCATGATTAACCATGGAACATGCATATACACTCGTCACCTTATATATGCATCACCCCCGCATGTAGCAAACAATGGCAATTAGTAGAAAAACTTCCCTCAATAAAGTTAGGCAAGACACTTTCCTCAATTCGGCTAAATCAATACTCAAATTAGATTTTTCTTTACAAATTCACCTCCGCTCTAGTCAATTTAGCCAAAGACGACTTAAATACATCAAACAGTGCAAGAGAAAACAATTCCAATTAACAAAACTATGATCTTTATACAATTTCTAAAACATCAACAATAGTCAACCCCGATCCCACCCGGTCAAAATCCGGGTCCAAGGGTAGGCCTTGACTACCAATAGTCCCATGATTCCATATACGTATTTTGTTTCCAAATCCGAGTCCAATTCGACTCTCAAATCAAAAAAATTTATTTTTTCAAAACTTTGACAAAATCTCCAAATTTTTTCATTAGATTCTCTTGAATTTGATGTTAAATCTAATATATAATCACGAAATATAATTGAAAGTTGATTAAAATTACTCACCCGATAGTTTGGTAGGAAAATCCTTCCACAAAATTGCCTCCCATCGAGGCTAGGGTTCAAAATATATCAAAATGAAGCTAAGTCTCAGAATTACTCAGCTATATGCAGGTTGCAGATGTCGCATTTACGACATGGGGTTCGCACTGCAACCTGAGGTTTGCAAATGCGAACCCCGTAAAAGCGGACAAGGCATCCCAAAAGAGGAATAGGAGGAGTTCTGCTAAAGTCGCATTTGCGACCACAATATCGCAAATGCGAAGACAGATGCCATTGCAAAAACAGCAGAAATCTTCGCAAAAGCGAACAACCCACACTTGCAAATATGAGGAATGTCTTCGCAAATGCGAACTCTTCCGCAGCAGCCCAGTTTCGCAAATGTGAGAGCTACTTCGTAAATGCCATGGAACCAGTACCTGCACTCAAACTTTATATAAAATCATTCTGAAACCAATCCGAAACTTACCCGAGCCCCCGAAGCTTCAAACCAAACACCCACACCAGTCCAAAAGTATAACACGAACCCGCTCACGTGATCACAACATCAAAATAACCTCTAGAACCACGAATAGAATACCAAAACGCATGGAAATCCCCATGAACTTAGAGAACCTAGAATCGCAACCACGCGTCCGAACCATATCAAATCAACTCCAAATGACGCCAAATTTTGCAGGAAAGTTCCATATGACGAAACGGACATATTTCAAGTTCCGAAACTAAAATTTGAACCCGATAGCCTTAAAGTCAAACCATGGTCAAACCTAAAAAAATTTCAAACCTTTAAATTGTCAACTTCCGCCAAATAATGCTGAAACCCTCTAGAAACATCCAAATGCAAATACCGGCATATGCCCACGTCTAAAAATATCATCCAGACCTACTGGAACCATCAAAACTCTGATCCGAGGTCAAACACTCAAAGGTCAAATCTTGATCAATTCTTTCAACTTCGAGCTTCTCAAATGAGAGTCACTCCTTAAAATCATTTTCGAACAACTCAAAACCTCGAGCCGATAATGTACGGAAGTCATAATACACTAGGTGAAGTTACTCAAGACCTCAAAGTGCCGAACCGGACGCAATTGGTCAAAACGACCAGTCGGATCGTTACATAAACAAATCCAAGACTTTGATTTGGTGAGTTAAAATATTTCTCTACCTACTAATTCTTTGTAGCACTTGCATTAACATAGTATATTTTTCAGTAGTTAAGAGTGTGATATATTGTTAAGTGAAGTTGATGAAAACCATCATAGATCAAAGTTTAAATTTCAAGAGTAAAAAAATATTGTGGTATCTATGTTTTTTCTTATTTATTTAAGTCTTGGTGCGGAGAATAATCTAGTATCTATGTTGATGTGATACAATACTAAANAAAACGCTGATCCGAGGTCAAACATTCAAAGGTCAAATCCTGGTCAATTCTTTCAACTTCGAGCTTCTCAAATGAGAGTCACTCCTTAAAATCATTTTCGAACAACTCAAAACTCCGAGCCGATGATGTACGGAAGTCATAATACACTAGGTGAAGTTACTCAAGACCTCAAACTGCCGAACCGGACGCAATTGGTCAAAACGAGCAGTCGGATCGTTACATAAACAAATCCAAGACTTTGATTTGGTGAGTTAAAATATTTCTCTACCTACTAATTCTTTGTAGCACTTGCATTAACATAGTATATTTTTCAGTAGTTAAGAGTGTGATATATTGTTAAGTGAAGTTGATGAAAACCATCATAGATCAAAGTTTAAATTTCAAGAGTAAAAAAATATTGTGGTATCTATGTTTTTTCTTATTTATTTAAGTCTTGGTGCGAAGAATAATCTAGTATCTATGTTGATGTGATACAATACTAAATAGTCGTAATTTAGTGTAATAATTAAAGCGCACGAAAATTGATCCGAATGATTTTTTATTTGACTATACATGTTCCCGCACTCCTTGCATCATAATTGCTTTTTCCCAAATCCTACGTGAACGCGAGATACTTTCCGCACCGANCTTGGTGCGGAGAATAATCTAGTATCTATGTTGATGTGATACAATACTAAATAGTCATAATTTAGTGTAATAATTAAAGTGCACGTAAGTTGATCCGAATGATTTTTTATTTGACTATACATGTGCCCGCACTCCTTGCATCACAATTGCTCTTCCCCAGATCCTGCGTAAACGCGAGATAGTTTCCGCACGGATTGCTTTGAATGCGCCCACACTCCTTGCATTACAATTGCCCTGGCATATACGAGCTAGGACGTAATAGGATGGAATGCCGTGTGTGGCATTGCAAATTTGTCAGCATTGAATCGACATTTTCCATTTTCTACATATGTTTTTTATATTTTATGTGTTGGATACGGAGGACGGAGGTCCAAGTCTTAACCATATAGGAAAATTTGGTACATTTGTTCAAAAAGAAAGAAGGACCCACATTTTACACCCACCTTAACGACTTCCATTTGTTGAACACAAAAGTAGGATCTGAAGCTTGACTTAATGGCCTCCTCTTTTTTCCTGAATTAAGAAATTCCTAAGGCGCAATTAGGAACTAATTAAAGCTGCTAGGATTATCTTTTACGTGTACTTTAGAGTAATTTAGGATTAGAGACAACTTTCTCCAAATCAATTTTCAACTTTTCACATGGCTATGTACCTGACTTCTTCATAGAGTAAAAGAAAATTTTAGAGCTATGTCAGAAATATACCATTAAAAATCATCTTGCTTGTTAAATTTCAACGGCTACGTTATTCTTGAGATAAAATATTATGCAATTACTATGCATTTTCTACCGATGTTCCTACCACGACCCAAATTTTAATTGACCGTGATGACACATAATCCAACCCGCTAGGTATGCCAATTAAGAACTATCCAAATTAATGAGATTTTTCAAGAAAGAAATGATAATAAAACTACTTTTATACAAGAATTCCCAAGGACTAGTAGTACAAATCATGAGCTTCTAAGATTTAGAATTTGCAAAGCTGATATGAAATAAAGTACATAATCTATTTGAAATATACATGAACAGATTAGAATTCTAAAGCTACCAAGATCAAGAGGTAACTATGACCGGAACGCAAGTACATTTTCAAATCCAGCTCCCGCCGTGCACAGCAACATCATTATCCAACATTTGCACACAAGGTGCAGAAGTGTAGTATGAGTACAACCGGCCCCATGTACTCATTAAGTAATAAATCTAACCTTAGGTTGAAAGTAGTGACGAGCTGGAACAAAGGTTGGAGTCCAACACCAATAGCCAACAAAAGTTCATAACAACATAATAAAAGTGATCAAAGAAATAACTCAGAGATATAGTACTTAGCTCGCTCACAACTCCGGAAAATAGGCATCATTTTCAAGTATGTCAGTGAAAACCCAAATCTTTTACCGAAATTCACCAAAATATGAGTACGTTTGTAAAACTATGATTCTTCCCTAAACTTTCAACCGGTAAATGTTTCATTTTCAAATGGCATGAGAAAAGTACATCTCTATGCCTACATGTCAATGTGTATTTGAAGTCACGAATGACGCAATATCGTACAGCATGAGGAAAAATACATCTCTATACATGTATGTCAAGTGTGCATGTCGAATGCAACGCAACTCAGTGATAAACCATATGCATACTCTCAGAGTATCAATTCGCTCAGTCCTCCCAGTCACTCAGTCCTCACAGTCACTCAAACTTCCCAATCATATGGCACTCACACTTGCACTCGTCACTCACATTCAGTAGGTATATGCGCTCACTGGTGGGTGTGTACAGACTCCGAAGGGGCTCCTTCAGCCCAAGCGCTATAACAAGTCAATCATGGCATAAATCAATAAAACATGTTGCGGCGTGCTGCCCGCTCCCATCATAAATCAGTACCCTCACAATCAAGCCATCGGCCTCGCTCAGTTGTCAATCTCTCAAGTCTCTCGGGCTCATAATGTCATGAAAATCAGCCCAAAAATGACGACGTGATGTATCAATAAATGGCGAGAAACTGATATATGATATGCAAATGAATGCATATGACTGAGTATGTAATTGCAATCTAAGCAAATAATTTAACAGCAGAAATGACCTCGGTGGGTCGCAACGGAATTAGCATGTGGCCTAAACATGGTTTCTAACATGCATCACAACTCAAAAGTTCTAGTACGTAGATATTTCATGGTTACACATACGATCAGGTAACTACACAGTACCACAAAAATAACAGAGTCACATTTCATACGGTGCACGCCCACACGTCCGTCACCTAGCATGTGCGTCACCTCAACCCCAAACACATAACATGTAATTCGTAATTTCATACTCTCAGCACCAAGTTTAGAAGTGTTACTTACCTCGAACAAGCTAAATCCAATACCGAGCAAGCCAAGCGATGCTCCAAAAATGCCATCTCGTGCGTACCGACCTTTGGACGGCTCGAAACTTGTCAAAAGCAACTCAAATAAATCAAATAAAACCAAAGAAAACAAACTCAATCGATAAAGGTTGAACCTTTAATCAAAGCCCAAAATCAACCCAAAAGTCCAACCCGTGCCCGAGCCCGGGCCCGCGCACACGCAATCGATAAAGGTCAAATCTTCTGCACACACGCATGTGCGACAAACAACTCACGCTTTTGCGCCACACGTTGCTTCTACGGCTCAAAATTACGCTTTTGCGGATGCGCAGATGCGCCTATTATTCCGCCTCTGCGATTCTCCTCACCCAGCTCTCACCTCGCTTCTGCGACTCCTTTGCCGCTTCTGCGACCATCGCACTTACGCAAACCAGTCGCAGGTGCGATCACACCAGATCCTGCCACCAGCTACCTTAGCAAACATTGATCCAAATGATCTGAACTTCGTCCGAAAATCTTCTGAGCCACTCGGAATCCCGCCCGAATATACCAACTAGTCCTACAACATAACGCGGACCTACTCGAGGCCTCAAATCCTGCATAACAACATCGAAATGACGAATCGCACCTCAATTCGAACTTAAACGAACTTTGAACTTTCAACTTCCAATACCCGCGCCACAACATATCAAATCAACACGGAATGAACTCAAATTTTTGCACACAAGTCCCAAAGGACCTAACGAAGCTATTCCAATTCTCGGAACCATAATCTGAACTCGATATCATCAAAGTCAACTCCTGGTCAAACTTATGAACTTTCCAAACCTTCAAATTTCCAACTTTCGCCAATTAGCGCTGAATCCTTCTAGAAATATCCAAATGCAAATCCGGTCATATGCCCAAGTCCAAAACCACCATCTGGACCTAACGGAACCATCCAAACTCTATTACGGGATCAAATTCACAAAAGTCATACTTAATCAACTCTTCTAACTTAAAGCTTCAATCATGAAATTTATTCTTCCAAATCGAATCTGAATAACCTGAAAACCAAAACCGACGATTTACGTAAGTCATAATACATTATACGGAGCTACTCATGACCTCAAACTGCCGAGTGAAGTGCAAATGCTCGAAACGACCGGTCGAGTCATTACATCCTCCCCCACTTAAACATACGTTCGTCTTCGAACGTGCCAAGAGTCGTTCCAAAGCCATCAAATCGCCGTGTAACCTTACCACGCACATACCCAGTGGTGATCCCACGTCACCCTATTCCATATAGGCACGACAACACAATATAACTGAAGATCTTTACTTCAACCTTAGCCCGTAAACCACATAATCCAATTCCCAACATTCGACATTTACTATAAGATTTGAATCTCGCATCTACACACTGTATAAGTGTGAACAAGCTGTATTACGCCATAGCCATCACCCAAGATGCAATCACGTGATATACCACATAACTCTACTACTCATAGCAATAATTCTTACCACAATAACTGCTCGAAAAAAACCCGATATCGGTAATAAACCTCGTATCAAACAAAACCTCTTTCTAAAACCTTCGTACACTGCCAATGATGGAAGAAACACGTAGAAACTCATAACCACTTATCAGATCAACAATCCGTGGAGTTCCCCCTCCTTCGACAAGAATTATAGCCGATTTCTAAGCCAATCAGCAATATTATCCTTCCAAATATACCGCAAACATATCCGATAGCACTCATTCTAGGTCCAATGACCTTACTATATCAAGCCCAACTATCCTATTGACATGCCACACCAATACTACCTAGAATCACAACCTGTGCAATTCGTGCACCAATAAGCAACAACTCAAATGTACCCAAAATAGAAAATGACTCAAATGAGAGAACCGCCCCGCAAACTCCACAGGTACCACCACAACTGCAATGCTCTGAACCTATCATACATGGTAGAACCAAGACACACGAATCTAACACAAAGGATCATATCCCAACAAAACTTCGCTGCAATGCGTAACTCCATCCAAACACTGGACTATATGAAAGGCCTCAAGTCACAATGCTCAAAATCAACAACCACGCGTAATTTGATGTCTACTACCGAAAGTGCATGACCATAACCATGGAGAAGCGAATAACACAATACCACAGTCCGGAAAGAACATAACCAATGCACAAATCAATCATTCAACATCTTCATACACATCTCGCTCAAATTTCGTTATAAGGCCCAAATAGAACCGCACCATGTGTGCTTATAACCAACAAATCACAACCCTTCGTAGCATAGAGGAGTAGCACATAGATCATATCAAAACACAAATAAGCTCAACTCCACCGAATGGCACATCCTTCAACAATAGCAGTATGGGATTAACCAATCCGACCCGGTGTAGAATACGGATCCTCATTGGGTCTACCAAATGGGCCCCAACTCAACTCTGGTCATCCACAAATAGATAAATAACTTTCTAAAAGTCTACAATGACTGAATCCTAACACATACTATCATCTGGCTAGCTTTGTCCACAACTTCACAGCCCAAAACCACGAAACAATCTGCTTCTGAGCATTCACGGTATCCAAATATGTAGAACACACGAATCACTATATCTGATCCCAACTCCACCGCCTGAATGTCTAACACATCTCTCATACATGATCATCCTACGAGGAATACTTCTAAAATTCTTCCGTGCCACATAGCAAAAATCTGAATATCAGATGTCGATCAACCAGGCGAACACCGCAATACCAACGAAGCATCTGTAAATCAACACTCAGTGCCCCTTCTAAATGCGTACCCTTCTTAGGAATTAACAAGCAGTTATAACATTCATCTATATATCTGAAACTGTCTATGATGTCCAAAATTCATGACCTTCCCTCCAAATATGAACGGTGACCTTGCACATGCAAAACTCAATCCTACACAACATACCGCATCTATCATGCCATCATATCAAAATTACAAGAATCTCATAATAAACTCCGAGTCACCAGCATAATACATACCCGATCAGTTAGAAACCTTCCATTTGATCCCATCCAGGAGAAAATTACAGTACGCAACATGCGCCTCACGCCGGTAGGAAATATCCATCTCAAGCCATGATAGAAACTATCAAGAACTCTTCAAAACTCATTTGCCCATAACCAAACCATCATAATTGAGTCTCTCTAACTCAACCAAGCCACGGAGGTTGCCAAACCCAAGAGTATTGACACCAAAACACTTGTAAAGCCTCACCACAACATAAGTACCCAAAGAACCGATCATATCTATTACCGTACTGATCCAACCTACTACCAAGTTGTCTAATTTCTCTGAGTTCCTTTCGAATTGCCCTCAAGATGACACTTTTCCTTGTTAGAATACCACGATCCTCACTCAAAGCTCACCACAAGAGATCCTAGCATAAACCCACACCGCCCTAAGGCCCATAAGCCACTGTATTCCCTCTTAAGCACCCCCAAACGTACCTCAACCAAGATACCCACTCTGAAGAGACCTTCTGTGAATCTGAAGTTATTTCCTCTACCTTTGCGATACCGAAATGTAAAATCCATAATGATATAGAAATGCCACAAGTCTCGACACCATCCAACTTAAATCTCAAGTTCTAGCCATATACAAATCTGCAAAATTCTCAATTGCTACATATAAATCGTGAATCCATTAGAATCTTCTCGAGAGTCATCCACTCTGCTCAAATTTCAATTGCACCAACCAGACGATCCGAACGACATGTGCCTCATTAGCACAACAACAACCAAATAAGTAATCCACATATTTAAGCAATCGAGCAATTTTCTACTCCATGCGCACTACATCCTTCACGAATAACAACTCAATCATCCCATGATTCCCATATACCCATAAAGTGTAACAAATCCCGTATCCAGAAATTTCTTTACTGGAGACATCCTCGATCTCAACCTCTACAAGTCATAACTGATCCACAAGTATGCCTCATACCAAAACTAATACAACATATAACCATGCAATCAAATCGTCGATAGCAGACTCCCCCACTTACCTCAATGCCATAGAATAGAACATCTAATAACTCACCATACCCATACTCTACTACTGCCATAATACCGCAGGGAGATTCAACTAAATCCTTTATAAGCTCACATAACACAAACCATATAGTACCTCAAATCATCTACTAAGACCACATATATCCACATGACGATCAGGTCAACTTTCTCAACCAAATTCAAATTTAAATCTCAACACATAAACCCCGTCGGTAGAAAGGAAAACTCTCCACACAATATTATACGGATCACACCTCCGTAGATTACTCCACATGAGACAACCCACCTGCTTAGCCTCAAATTGGCATCTTGTTATACCCTTTCGCAGCCGCGATTACTACGCCATCACGTAATCTTCCCGAGTCTAAACTCACCATAAAACATGAAAATCTACTTCGTTCCACAATTAAACAACATGAAAAATCACTCAACACACTCAACTCGAGACTATACGTCACATCAAGACAACAATCTAGGACCCAATAGTCCTTTTTACATCTCAAGAAAACTTTTTTCATCACATTCAAACCATCTAAACACATCCCGCAGTCATATCATACTCATCATATAGCCATCCAACCATTCATCGAGTCATAAATTCCATTCATAGGGACACTATCAGACTTATAAGTCCAAATGCATGTGCTCACACAACCAAAATCCCTGTGCTCAAGCTACAGTCATAACCCGGCCTCAAGTCCTCCAGGCTGGCCCATCATCAGCACACAGAAATCACATCTCGTACCTCATCCATGGAATCACAAGCCGGCGATGCATGGCTGATACCGAGCGCTCACATGCGCATACAAAGGCGTGGAAGGAATTCAAAGAGTTACGCTTCAAGCTGAATCAATGTCGCACGATAAGGAAAGAAAGATGGGAAATTCATACTAAATGCCCCGTAGCCTCTCGAAGATAAGTATGAACATCATCATACCGATCTGCAAGAATCTAATAGACACTTGCTCATGACTTGTATAACCTATGAAACTAGAGCTCTGATACAAACTTGTCATGACCCAAAATCCAACTAGTCGTGATGGCACCTAACCCAACCCACTAGGTAAACCAATTAACAACTATCCAAACTAATGCAATTTTTCAAGAAAGAAATGATAATAAAACTACTTTTATACAAGAATTCCCAATGAATGGTAGTATAAATTATGAACTTCTAAGATTAAGAATTTGCGAAGCTGGTATGAAATAAAGTACATCATCTGTTTGAAATATACATGAACATATTAGAATTCT
This sequence comes from Nicotiana otophora, assembly GCA_000715115.1. Classification (NCBI taxonomy): domain Eukaryota; kingdom Viridiplantae; phylum Streptophyta; class Magnoliopsida; order Solanales; family Solanaceae; genus Nicotiana; species Nicotiana otophora. Next base: position 21,146 of record AWOL01S0236900.1, on the reverse strand, counting down.
AAAGCTACCAAGATCAAGAGGCAGCTATGACCGGAACGCATGTACATCTTCAAATCCAACTCCTGCAGTGCACAGCAACATCAACATCCAACATCTGCACGCAATGTGCAGAAGTATAGTATGAGTACAACTGACCCAATGTACTCAATAAATAACAAACCTAACCTTAGGTTGAAAGTAGTGACGAGCTGGAACAAAGGTTGGAATCCAACATCAATAGCCAACAACAGTTCATAATAACATAATAAAAGTGATAAAAGAGGTAATTCAGAGATATAGTGCGCAGCTCGCTCACAGTTCCAAAAAATAGGCATGCTTTTCAAGTATGTCAGTGAAAACCCAAATTTTTTATCGAAATTCACAAGAATATGAGTATGTTTATAAAACTTTGATTTTTCCCAAAACTTTCAACAGGTAAATATTTCATTTTCAAATGGCATGAGGAAAGTAAATCTCTATGCCTACATGTCAATGTGTATGTGAAGTCATGAATAACGCAATATCGTACAGCATGAGGAAAAATACATCTCTATGCCTGTATGTCAAGTGTGCATATCGAATGCAACGCAACTCAGTGATAAACCTTATGCATACTCTCAGAGTATCAATTCACTCAGTCCTCCCAGTCACTCAGAGACTAAGATATAATATGCAAATGAATGCGTATGACTGAGTATGTAATTGCAATGTAAGAAAATAACTCAACAGCAAAAATGACCTCGGTGGGTCCCAACAGAATAAGCATGTGGCCTATACATGGTTTCTAACATGAATCACAGCTCAAAAGCTCTAGTACGTAGAGATTTCATGGTTACAGATACGATCAGGTAACTACACAGTACCACACAAATAACGGAGTCACATTTCACACGGTGCACACCCACACACCTATCACCTAGCATGTGTGTCACCTCAATCCCAAATACATAACACGTAATTCGGGATTTCATACCCTCATGACCACGTTTAGAAGTGTTACTTACTTAGAACAAGCCAAATCCAATACCGAGCAAGCCAAGCGATGCTCCGAAAATGCCATCATGCGCGTACCGACCTCCGAACGGTTCGAAATTAGCCAAAAGCAACTCAAATACATCAAATAAAGCCAAAGAAAACAAACTCAATTGATAAAGGTCGAATCTTTAATAAAAGCCCAAAATCAACCCAAAGGTTTAACCCATGCTCGCACCTCGAAACTCGATGAAACTTATAAAATCCGACAATTTATTCAATTACGAGTCCAACCATACTAGTTTCACTCATATTCGACTCCGAATCGATGTTCAAAATTTTGAAAACTCACTTTATGAAACTTTAGACAAAACCCACCAATTTTCTCTTTAAAATGCATAATCCAAATGCCAAAATTGAAGACAGGCTCATGAAATATAACCAAAACCGAGTAGAGAATACTTACCCCAATCCATGTTGTGAAAGTCGCCTCAGAAATCACCCAATTCTGATGTTTATAGCTCAATATGTGATACAAATGGCCAACCCTCGATATGTATAGAATCTACCTAGCATTTCCGCATATGCGGTCACATTGTCGCATCTACGACCTCCGCTTCTGCAGACAATTCTCGCTTTTGCGAAGCCCTCTGAAGACTAGACTTCCGCACTTGCAGAGTTTTCCCCGCTTCTGTGCACATGCAGGTGCGACAAACAACTCACGCTTCTGCGCCACACACTGCTTCTGCGGCTAAAAATTACGCTTCCGCGGATGCGCAAATGCGCCCATCACTCTGCCTCTGCGATCCTCCTCACCCACCTCTCACCTCGCTTCAGCGACTCCTTCGTCGCTTCTGCGACCATCGCACCTGCGGAAACTAGCTGTAGGTGCAATCACACTAGATCCTGCCACCAGCTGCCTTAGCCAAATATTGATCCAAACGATCCGAATTTTGTCCTAAACTTTTTCGAGCCACTCGGGGCCCGCCCGAATATACCAACTAATCCTACAACATAACGCGGACCTACTCGAGGCCCCAAATCCAGCATAACAACATCGAAACGACGAATCACACCTCAATTCGAACTTAAACGAACTTTGAACTTTCAACTTCCAAAACTCGCACCGAAATATATCAAATTAACCCGGAATGAACTCAAATTTTTGCACACAAGTCCCAAAGGACCTAACGAAGCTATTCCAATTCCCGAAACCATAATCCGAACCCGATATCATCAATGTCAACTCCCGATCAAACTTATAAACTTTTCAAGCCTTCAAATTTCCAACTTTCGGCAATTAGCGTCGAATCCTTCTAGAAATATCCAAATGCAAATCCGGGAATACGCCCAAGTCCAAAACCACCATCCGGACCTAACGGAACCATCCAAACTCTATTCCGGGTTCAAATTCACAAAAGTTAAACATAATCAACACTTCCAACTTAAAGCTTCAATCATGGAATTCATTCTTCCAAATCGATTCCGAATAACCTGAAAACCAAAACCGACGATTCACATAAGTCATAATACATCATACGGAGCTGCTCATGCCCTCAAACTACCAAGCAAAGTGCAAATGCTCGAAACGACCAGTTGGATCATTACAGTTCCATAGCGGTGAATTTTTTCTAATGGCTGGACAGCTGGTAATTATGTACTAACTCTAATACATTTCAAACAACTGAAAATTGTACCGATCATCAATTAGTTAATTAAAAGGAGGAAAACAGGGGAAATGGTCATACCAATATGCTACTATCTCTCGTTCATATTATCTATAGTATTTTTCGAAACTGTTATCTTTTTAAATATGTTAATTAATTAATATTAGACTAATTTAAACATAAGGGTATATTTGGAAAAATAAATAAATGACTTCTTAATTTTCTAAAAACATCAAATATTTAGAAATAAATTAAATTTGCATAAACGGCTAATTTCTTAGACCGAAGACAGTACTATATTCAATTTACTTACTAAACTGTACATTTAAATTAATTCAACACTTCCTATACAAACTAAACCTGAAAATATGATAAATGCAGGGTAAATTATTGCTGGTGGGTCAATGGCCAATAAATCCTCGATACGTACATATTCTTTTAACATTTAACTATAACATTTATAATGACTAATAAATTATTCTGATGTTAGATTTCCACTTGCAGATAAGTAAGGTCAATGACCAAATAAGTGTTCGTTTGAGCATATCATTATGCATGCTGTCCCACATGTTTTTTCATATTTCACATAGTAAAAAATGGTAAACACAGATATGTCACATTTAAAAACTCTACCTTAAAAATATTTCTATCTTTAATAAGTAAAATCATTATGTGTGTTCTCATTACTTTATTTCTTGCCCCTTCCCCTTTTATTCGGTTCTCATCAATTTTCAAACTTATTCGTCTTCTTCTTATTTGTTTACCCTCAAAATCGGATATCAATTAAATTTGTAAGTGGTTTTAAGGATACGTGGGTTAATTCAATACAAACGATAAATTACGTTAGATTAAACAGATAAAGAATGTAATAAATTATCAAACCAATCAAAAAGAGTGATCATGGACTTAGTAATAGCTTAATGAAATGCCTGCCTTCAATCTCGGGCATACGTTACTGATGATTCGATGAACCAAAAGTAAGAACTTTGAATAACAGAAAAAATAAAAGCATATTGTCTTGATGTGCGTGTTACAATGTCCAATGAATAATCAGATCCCCCCCCCCCCCC
>AWOL01S0236900.1:0-10166 GCA_000715115.1 Nicotiana otophora | reverse complement strand
AATAAGTAGGAGACTAAAGAAAAGAGAAGTTAATCTACAAGTTAAAAATGGTGCAAAAGTTGCAGCCATAGATGTAGGATCAATTTCTTTAATATTGCCTTCGGGCAAAGTACTCATACTAGATGATTGTTATTATGTTCCTAAATTTGTTTCCAAAATAATTTCAATTTTTGTTGCAGGTGCCTTCGTGACCTTCCCTCAAGACATACTCGGTGTCTCCCGGTCCCAGACATATGGCGAGTGGGCCATCGAACGTTCTTCTGAATACGGTGTTATCTTAGGACAGGCTGAACCTGGCCACCTTCGTGCGCAAAGCTCTCGATTCTTTAGGATCCAAGGGTAGCTTCTCGGTCTTCAGGTAATCTATATACTTGTTTCTCTATTCCGAGGTTAAGCTTGCCGAGTTTATCTCGGTGTGGCCTTCTTCCACTACCGATTTCATGAGTTGTATGACCGTTCCCGAGTTGAACTCATCGTCATCAACCGACGACCCCCAGTTAGCTAGAGCATCGGTTTTGCTGTTTTGATCCCGAGGTATATGTTGTAGGCTCCACTCCTTGAATCGATGTAGTGTTACCTGTAGTTTATTCAAGTATCTTCGCATTCGTTCCTCTTTCACTTCGCACATCTCATTGACTTGATTCACCACAAGAAGGGAATCGTATTTAGCTTCGATCACCTCTGCCCCCAGGCTTTTAGCCAGTTCAAGACCTGTAATCATGGCCTCATACTTGGCCTTATTGTTAGTCAATTTCACAGTTCTAATATATTGCCTAACTATGTTACCCGTGGGCGGCTTCAACACGATGCCGAGTCTGGACCCCTTTGCGTTCGAAGCTCCATCCGTAAAGAGGGTCCAGATCCCCGAGGATGTCCTCGAGGTTAACAACAATTCCTTTTCAACCTCTGGTATTAAGGCCGGCATGAAATCGGCTACGAAGTCTCCCAAACTTTGAACTTGATTGCGGTTTGGGGTCAATATTCAATATCGTACCCACTAATTTCCATGGCCCATTTGGCCAATCGTCGAGAGAGCTCGGGTTTGTTTATTATGTTCCTCAATGGGTAAGTAGTCATGACACATATGGGATGGCATTAACAATATGGCCTTAACTTCCTAGAGGCACTTAGCAAAGCAAGCGCCAATTTCTCTAGATGAGGATACATCATTTCGGCCTCCCCTAGAGTCCTGCTAACATAATATATAGGGAATTGTGTACCTTTTTCTTCCCGGACTAAGACTCCACTTACCGTTATCTCGGATACCACTAAGTACAGGTACAACTGCTCGTCTACCTTTGGAGTATGAAGTAAAGGCGGACTCGAAAGGTACCGTTTGAGTTCTTCCAAAGCTTATTGGCACCCCGAGGTCCACGAGAAGTTATTCTTATTCTTCAATAACAAGAAGAACCGATGGCTCTTATTGGATGACCTTGAAATGAATCGACCCAAGGCTGCTATGTGCCCGGTTAGTCTTTGAACGGCCTTGACATTGTCCACCACGGTGATGTCTTCTATGGCCTTGATCTTGTCGGGATTGATCTCGATCCCCCTATTAGACACCATGAATCCAAGGAACTTCCCGGACTCGACTGCGAATTGGCATTTCTCCTGGTTCAGCTTCATATTATATTTCTTCAGTATGTTAAAGGTTTCCTGCAAATATCTCAAATAGTCCTCCGCCCGCAGGGACTTATCTAACATGTCGTCAAATGTAAACCTTTATTGATTTTCCTATTTGCTCTTCGAACATCCGATTTACTAGGCGTTGGTAAGTGGCACCAGTGTTTTTTAGTCTGAATGGCATTAAGTTATAACAATAGGTGTCGTACTTAGTGATGAAGTCTTTTCCTGGTCTCCCGGATCCATTCGGATCTAGTGGCACACGGAATAGGCATCGAGAAAGCTGAGTATCTCATGGCCGGTCGTCATATCGATCATGCGAGCGATGTTAGGAAAAGGAAAAGAGTCCTTAGGGAATACCTTGTTCAAGTCTTTGTAGTATACACACATTCTTAATTTATTTCCCATTTTAGGCACTATGAATTGCTAACCAATCCGGGTATTTAACTTCCCGAATTGAACCTATTTTAAGGAGTTTGGATACCTCTTCTTTGATGAATGCGTGCTTGACTTCAAACTGAGGCCTCTTCTTCTATTTAAGTGGGTGAAACTTCAGATCTCAGCTCAACTTGTGAGTACTAATTTCCGGCGCGATCCCTGTCATGTCAAGATGGGACCAAGCAAAACAATCTATGTTAGCTATAAGAAATTCAATGAGTTTTTTCCTGAGCTCGGGAGTAAGTCTCGTGCCCAGGTATACCTTTCGATCAAGCAGGTGCTCGATCAATATGACTTGTTCCAGCTCCTCAACCGTTGACTTGGTGGAATCGGAATCGTCAAGGGATATGAAAAACCTGGGGACTCCATAATCGTCATCCTCGCTCGTCCCCTGCTTTTATGGTTCGGTCAAGGCCGGTGTCGGTGTCGATGATTTCTATTTGGTTTCTTACTTGGTGACCGAACTCGGGTTCTTCGATGTCGAGAGCGCGGATATTGGGACCACCTCATCGACCGCGAACATTTCTTTTGCGACTGGCTGCGCTACGTAAACAGTTTTGATCCCTCCCGGTGTAGGGAATTTCAATGCCTAATGTAGTGTCGAGGGTATTACCCTCATGTTGTGAATCCATGGCCTCCTAAATAGAGCGTTGTATCTCATATCTCCTTCGATCACATAGAACTTTATTACCTGGATGATTCAAGTAGTGTTTACCGGTAGGGTTATCTCCCCTTTAGTGGTCTCACGTGCCATGTTAAACCCATTTAAAACTCGGACTACAGGCACAATTTGTTCTTGTAGACCCAGGTGTTCCACGACCCTCGATCTGATGATATTGGCTGAGCTACCAGGATAAATCAACACACGCTTAACTCGAGATTTATTTATGAGTACAAATATTACCAGCGCATCATTGTGTGGTTGTACGATGCCTTAAGCGTCCTCGTCATTGAAAGTTACGCTCCCCTCCGGTACATAATCTCGAGTCTATTTTTAACTTGTAATGGACACTTTAGTGCGCTTTAAGATCAGCCCCTAGGGGACGTCAACCCCACCAATGATCATGTTAATGACGTGCTGAGGTTCCTCTTGCTCGATCTACTTGTTGGAGTCCTTATTCCTGAAGTGATTTTTGGGTCGATCACTCAGAAACTCTCGTGTTCGTTGTTGAATAACCGGGATACTTCCTCTCTCAGTTGTCGTCGGTCTTCATTTTTGTGACCGTGAGTGCCATGATATTTACACATTAGGTTGGGGTCCCTTTGGGCAGGATCAGATTGCAATAGTCGAGGCCACTTGGTATCTTTGATACATCAGATGGCTGATACGATGGCAACAACGTCGACATTGAAGTTGTACTCCGATAACCTTGGTGCTTCCTTAGACCCGATGGGTCTGTCAAAACCGCTTTTGCACATGAGTCCCCGGTTATTATGACCTTGGTCGCTCCTTCTTTCACTTCCCACAGTGTTGTGTCCGGACCTATTTTCCCTTCATCTTCATTGTATGGTTGATACCGGTCTATTTGATCTTAGTTCACGATCAATGTCTCTTTTTGATCTGTCACCAGCTCTGACGGGATAAATGTACCGGTTATGGATGCCGGCCCAAGTTACTGCCGAGTATTCTATCAGATTTTGCTTCAACTGTTGTGAAGCCAATGAGCTTTGGGGATTGAGTCCTTGAGTAAAGTCCTGAACTGCCTAATCATCTACGACCAGAGGCAAGTCTATCTGTTCCATTTGAATCCTCGATACGAATTCCCTGAGCATCTCGTTATCTCTTTGCTTTACCTTGAAAAGGTCTGATTTCCTTGTCTCGGCCTTGATGGCCCCGGCGTGCGATTTTACAAAGGCATCTGCAAGCATAGCAAATGAGTCGATAGAATTAGGGGGTAAGTTGTGATACCATATCATATCTACTTTCGACAAGGTCTCTCTAAACGTTTTTAGCAGAACGGATTCGATTTCATCATCTTCCAAGTCGTTTCCCTTGATGGTGCACGTATAAGAGGTCACATGTTCGTTTGGATTGGTTGTCTCATTATACTTCTGAATGTATAGCATACGGAACTTCTTTGGGATCGGCTTCGGATCTGCGCTCAGAGGGAAAGGTTTTTGGACAAATTTGTTGGAATCCACGCTCTTCAGTATCGGTGGTGCTCCTGGTGATCGACCCTGGAGTTATAGGTATCCACTTTTTTGTGTTGGCTTCAATTTTATTTTCTCCTGATTCCAACCGTTTTGTTAGTTCCTCAAGCATCTTTATTATTTCGGGGTTAGTACCGGGTTCTTCTTCACCAGGCCTTTCTGTGGCCGGTTCATTTCTGCGGGCATTTTCCCGGGACAGTTCAGGCTCAGCTCTGCTGGGAGCGCGGCTTTGGTTCTGCAACTTGGCTATCGCTGCCTATTGAGCCTGTAACATTTCAAAGATCACGCGCAAGCTTATCCCATCACCTTCGTCATCATGTGTATTTCAGGCTATCGACCAGGCTCCCCCGTGAACACTATTTTCGGGGTCAGTATGCAAGTTTGCTTCGATAGCTACGTGTGAGTTAGCATCGATCGAATCAACGACTGGATTCTGTTGGGGTCAGCTGGGGGAACCTCGTTGCTGGGTACCGAGTTGTTGTTCTCACCATGGTGGCCGGACTCAACATCCACGTTCAGATGGGCAGATTGGGAGTTTGACATTTTAAGTTTTGACCTGAAATTAAAAGCTCAAAGAATAAGTGTAAAATAAAGTGTGTTATGGAAATTTTTATCAAATTTTCACTATTATCCTTAGCTCCACGGTGGGCGCCAAACTATTTACCCTCAAAATCGGATAACAATTAAATTTATAGGTGGTTTTAAGGATACATGAGTTAATTCAATACAAACGATACATTGTGTTAGATTAAATAGATAAAGGACATAATAAATTGTCAAACCAATGAAGAGGAGTGATCCCAGACTTAGTAACAGTTTGATGAAATGCCTGCCTTCAATCTGGGGCTCACGTTACTGATGATTCGATGAACAAAAGTAAGAACGTTGAATAACAATGAAAATAAGAGTATATTGCCTTGATGTATGTGTTACAATGTCCAATGAATAATCAGACCCCCCCCCCCCCCCCCCATATAGTAGGAGAGTTTTACCTTAAGTATAATTTCATAAAAGGGAAAAATCATCTATTTAACTAATCACCGGTTCTCTGCTGATACGTACCGAGATTCACGTCGTGACATCCGGCTGGTCACGGATATCACGGCCTTTTGTTGGTCGTGCTCGGTTACCTGGTAATGCTCTCTGAGGCCTTTGGGATTCGAATTGCACCTGAGGGTCATGGCCTCGATACTCCCGAGGGTAGGCCTTTTGCCTAGACCCCGGCTCGAGAGGCTCCTTGCCTAGATTCCGGTTCCTTACCATCACGTCTCTCGCTCTGTTTACTTTATCGAAAACCGAGACATATCATGGGCTCGATTTTGCCCGTATATATTTTTATTTCTGCTCTTCCCTTGTCACATGTGATGTGAAAATGAATTTATCTTTCTATGTTATAACAAAAAGAATTCTATGTTTGTTCATATTTATTATTTCATCAAATATAGTTTTTGGATCAACCAATTGTACACATTCTTGTGGCAATAATTTTCTTCAATATCCTTTTGGTTTTTCTTCAGGCTGTCCAATTCAATTGAATTGTACCTCAAATGGGGCAATGATCATTAACAAATTCCCAGTTCAGGCCATAACTTCTAAAACCCTTTTAATTAATCTTTTAGCCAAATGTAGCCGTCCATTTGCTGCAATTCACAATCGTTTTAGCTCAAATTATGCACCCACTTCACGTAATGGAATACTTTTTCAAAACTGCAGTTTTTCGCAGTCTAGTTGTTTGATACCTTCTACTATGATTCAAACTCATTTTGAGCTTCTTGATTGTGAGAAAGAAAATATGAGTTGTTATTCTGAACCAAATAGTGTGAGTAATTTTATTGACTTGAGGAATTTGTCAAGAACAGGTTGCCACTCTTTGTTTTCTGCAATATCTGTGGAGCCAACGTTGAATAGCTCAGTAGTTTCTTTGGATGTTCAAGTGGTTCAATTGGGGTGGTGGCTTAAAGGAAATTGTCAGTGATCTTCTAAAGCAAATTTCATGGTAACGCTAAAGTTGGTAGTACTCAATTTACCAAGTTTCACTGCTAAATATGGATAGCGTTGTTTGGTTTCCCGCCTGATTTTCAGTCTCCACTTTGAGGTCCTACTAAATCGAATTCCAAGGCCGGCTCTAATATTATAAGAGGTAAGGCTTATGCCTTAGGACCCCAAATTTGAGGGGTCCATTTTTAAGAAATAATAGGTTTATAGGCCTAATTGAACGATAAATACATAGAGTATTGCTCCAGCTCATCGCAATCCATCACTGCCGACCAGATATCTGTTAACTTCAAGGGCTGCAATCCAGGTCCTATTGTTCCTCTCTTGTCATGATATTCTAGCGTAATTGTATCTCCTTGCCTGCCTATTTTGTTCTTGAATCTTTAGTTAGTATTTGCCCTAGCATTGAAAAATTAATTGCATTAGTGATAGTTTTGACTACTTGTTTATATTGTTATATACTTGTTTACATCTTTATTTTAAATCTTTATTTGAAATATCCCCTAGTATTTCTGTTCTAGTTTTGTACATTTTCTTTGAGACCTTTAGTTGTAGATTATAGACCCTTTTAGCTCTGGTATTGTATTTCTTCGCCTATTTTTCTATCCTTTAGTTGTAGATTATAGTTCCTTTGTTTTATTTCTTCTACTGTTTTTCTATCCTTTAGTTGTAGATTATAGTTCCTTTAGTTTCTTTGTTTTATTTCTTCACCTGCTTTTCTGACCTTTAGTTATAGATTATATTTTCCGTTAGTTCCTTTGTTTTGTTTCTTCACCTGTTTTGCGACCTTTAATGGTAGATTATATTTCGGTAATTCATTTTATTTGTGTCGCTTGTTTTTGAGATAGAGCTTGTGTAGTGACTCCTAGATTATAGTGGCTTTGGTGAACGATGGTAGGGTAAGGTCTTGTCCTCGGGGGTGTCAGCGCGGGAGAGGGGGGTAAGGGTAAGGGGTAAGGGGGTAAAAGGGATAAGGGAGCTACTAGGTGGAGAGTGGGGTCTTGGAACATAGGTACTGTGACTGAAAAATCTGTAGAGTTAGCGAACATTCTCAAAAAAAGGAAGATTAATATAGCTTGTGTACATGAGACTAAGTGGGTAGGGTAAGAGATAAGGTGCGGGATGTGGGCAGTTTCAAACTTTGGTATTCTGGGAGGGTGGGGGAAGGAACGGGGTAGGTATCTTGGTAGATAAGGACCTTTGTAATCTAATGGTGGAGGTTAGGAGGGTGAATGACATGCTAATGACTATTAAGCTAGTTGTGAGAGGTTTTACTTTGAACATAATCAGCGCGTACACACCCCAAGAAGACTTGGATGAGGAAGTCAAGAGGCATTTTTGGGAAGATTTGGATGAGATGGTGCGTGGTATCCAGCATACCGAGAAGCTTTTCATAGGAGGAAATTTCAACGGCCACATTGGAGCGTCGCCTTAGGCGTATGATGATGTGCAAGGTGGCTTTGGTTTTGGAGATAGAAACGGAGGAGGAACGTCTCTGCTGGACTTTTCTAGAGCATTTGATTTGGTGATAGCAAACTCGAGTTTCCCGAAGAAGAGAGATCACTTGGTCACCTTTTGAAGTTCGATGACCGAGACTCAGATTGATTATTTACTCTGCAGGAAGCCTGATAGAGGTCTTTGCACGGATTGCAAGGTCATCCCGAGTAAGAACCTCTCGACCCTTCATAGGCTCCTGGTCATGGACCTTGAGATCACGAGGAAGAGAAGGAAGAGGGCGATATATAGCCAACATAAGATCAAGTGGGGAGCCTAGATGAAAGTTAAAGCGCAGGAATTGGGGGTCAAGCTGGTGGCTATGGGGACTTGGAGGAGTAGTGGGGACGCAAGCGCTATATAGATCATGATTGCACAGTGCATTAGGGAAGCCGCGAGAGAGGTATTAGGCGTCTCAAAGGGTTACTCTGGTGGTCACAAGGGAGACTGGTGGTGGAATGGAGAGGTGCAAGGAAAAGTGAAAACCAAGAAAGCAGCATATCTGAAGCTAGTGGAAAGTGTAGATGAGGAGAAAAAGAGAGCGAATATGGAGCATTATAAGTTGGCTATAAAAGAGGCAAAACTAGCAGTTACGGCAGCCAAGACTGCAGCTTTTAGTCGTTTGTATGAGGAACTCGAGAGCCGAGGTGGGGATAAGAGGTTGTTCAGGTTAGCCAAGGCGCGTGACTTGGACCAAGTGAAGTGCGTCAAGGACGAAGAAGGTAGAGTTTTGTTGGATTAGGAGCATATTCGTCGGAGATGGCAGACCTACTTCCATAGTCTCTTGAACGAGGAGGGGGACAGGAGCATTATACTGGGTGATTTGGAACTCTCCGGGAGTCGTTGTGACTTTGGGTATTGTAGGCGGATTAGAGTTGATGAAGTTGAGGGGGATATGCATAAGATGAGCAGGGGAAAAGTGACCGGGCCGTATGAAATCTCGGTGGAGTCTTGGAAGAGTGCGGGCAGGGCAGGCTTGGAGTGGCTCACTAGGATATTTAATGTCATTTTTATAATGAAGAAAATGATCGAAGAGTGGAGGAGGAGCATGATGGTTCATGTTTACAAGAACAAGGGTGATATCCAAAATCGCAATAACTATCGGGGTATCAAGCTGCTTAGCCATACTATGAAAGTCTGGGAGCGAGTGGTAGAGCTAAGGGTGAGGAGGAGTGTGTATATTTTTGAGAACAAGTTTGGGTTTTCTCCGGGGCATTCTACTACAGAAGCCATCCACCTTGTTAGGAGATTGATGGAGCAGTATAGGGAGAGAAAAAAGGACTTGCATATGGTGTTCATTGACTTAGAAAAGGCATACGATAAAGTTCTGAGGGAGGTTTTATGGAGATATTTAGAGGCTAAAGGTGTACATGTTGCTTACGTTAGGTTGATTAAGGACATGTATGATGGAGTAAAGACCCGAGTGAGGACGGTGGGTGGGGACTCGGACCATTTTTCGGTTATGATGGGGTTGCATCAGGGTTCGGCACTCAGCCCATTTTTGTTTGCTCTAGTAATGGACGTACTGACACGCCACATCCAAGGAGAGGTGTCGTGGTGCATGCTATTTGCAGATGATATTATATTGATTGACGATACGCGAGACGGTGTGAATGCGTAATTAGAGGTATGGAGGCAGACCCTAGAATCTAAAGGTTTCAAGTTGAGCAGGACCAAGACAGAATACTTAGAGTGTAAGTTCAGTTGCGAGTCTCAAGAAGGGGAAGGGGAGGTGAGGCTGGACTCGCAGGTCATCCCTAGTAGAGGGAGTTTTAAGTACCTTGGGTTGATTATTCAGGGGGGTGAGGAGATTGATGAAGATGTCACATAGCGTATTGGGGCGGGATGGATGAAATGGATACTCGCTTTCGGTATTTTGTATGACAAGAAGGTGCCACCGAAACTTAAGGGTAAGTTATATGAAGTGGTGGTCAGACCAACGATATTGTATGTGGCTGAGTGTTGGCCAGTCAAGATCTCTCATATCCAGAAGATGAAGGTACCAGAGATGAGGATGTTGAGATGGATGAGCGGTCACACCAGGTTATATAGGATCAGAAATGAAGTTATTCGTGACAAGGTAGGCATGGCCCCTATTGAGGACAAGATGCGGGAAGTGCAGCTTAGGTGGTTTGGTCATGTGAGGAGGAGAAGCACAGATGCCCCGGTGAGGAGGTGTGAGAGGTTGACATTTAAGGGCCTACGGAGAGGTAGAGGTAGGCTAAAAAAGAGGTGGAGAGAGGTGATTAGGCAAGACATGGCGCAACTTCAGCTGACCGAGGACATGACCCTTGATAGGAAGGTATGGAGGTCGAGGATTAGGGTAGTAAAGTAGGTAGTCTAGAGTGTTCATAACAGTAGTATTGGCATGCAGTCTCGTTTTCTGTTGGTAGTAGGTTTCTATTATTTTCTTTCATTGTTGATCACCTTACTATCTTGTTATTTTTATTCTGCTTTTATATGGC